>JAOUQW010000002.1:17744785-17758826 GCA_028565825.1 Olivaichthys viedmensis
CTGATATACACTTATATACACACTTCTACACACACACACACACAGATACACGCACATACACACACACACACACACACGCACTCGTGGTTGTTCCAGCAAAAACGCGAGATTATTACGTTTCACCATGTGTATATATATAAATCTGAAGAAGTAACCGCAGTGTAATTCAATAATAATTGTAGATATAGTAAATATTCAGTTCATAGTAAAGTTTCCAGAGAAACAGGACGTTCTGGACAAAAGTCCTGTATATATAATGATTGATTATATCGCAACTAGATTATATTAAATGTTATTTTTGACTAAAAGCAGTAGAAATGATAATGTATTAGAGGGCAGTAATAATTATGTCAATATCAGGTGTTTTAACAGGAAGATGTCTTTTCTTTAATTTTATGAAAATTGTTTAAGGATTATCATTTTTATTCATTTCACTTTATTATTGGTTGCAATTTGTAAAGCAAATGAAATTTGAATGGAAATGGATGGTGCTATATACATTCATTTTATTATTAAGTATTATTATAGTTTTTCTAAATTTATAAATAAATAAATAATAAATTTGAACTTATAATAAATTTTTGTTTTGGGGTTTCAAAACAGCAAAAAAAAAGAAAAAGAAAAAAGATTTAATGTCCATAAGAATATGCCACAGTTTTCATTGTGACTTTTTATGATTTTGAAACATTTGATGTTAGAATTATAATGTGGACTGTTATTCTGAATGACAGTTTTGCACTTTGGAACTGTAAGTCTTTCTGTAAACACTTTAAGGATTTATTTATTTATAATATACATGCATATTAATCATTTTCTGTAAAATAAACAGTCTTCGACACAAAAAAAGATGCCTCTTGCCCTTAACCCCCCCAGTTTGTGATACACATCAGATCTTGGTATTGGGTTGATGTATATTCCACATACATTTCTACAGAGTCTACATTTCATATTTGATAAACTCACCCATGTATGCAATCTAAAACTATTTATATTTTATTTACATTTTTGTTCTTTTTGATTAATTAAAAGTTTATTTTTAAGGTAACCGCTGTGTTTTTTTTTGTTTGTTTGTTGGTTGGTTGGTTTTGTGCGCATAAATTAGAAAGAAATTAAATTGCTTGATGATGTTATAGAAGTACATTATGATAGGTTTTCAGTTTAAAACATAGATTATTCAAGGATATGCCTACATGAGTTATTCCTTTTTTATAGCGGCTTGTGTGTGGGAGTGTGTGTGTGTTTGGTGGGGATTCTTTGTGGGGACCAAATGTCTCCAATGATAATAGGGATATGATTGTGGGGACGTTCAAGGTCATTAAAAAAAGAGACAAAAGACTTCCTTATCAATACTGAGATTAAGGTTAGGGTTATATATACCATATATATAGCTACAGTAATACACAAGGCAATGAAAGATAGCAATACAAGACAGTGTGTGTGTGTTTTGTGCATGCATGGTTGGGCTCTTGTGTATATGTAATAGTATAAGTAATGTGTTCTGTGTACAGTCTTCCAGTGTGCGTCCTCTTTTTTATCTGTGTTCCTCTTTGTGAGTTGAGTTCTGTGTTTAGGGTAAACGCCTGAGGCGACACACACGACCTATGCACGATTGCCAACTCACCCACCCACGTGGGCTGTGTATGTGGTAGAGATTAGATCCACTCTGTGTGTGTGTGTGTGTCAGAGTACTAGCCTAGCCTACATTTGCCCCTGTAGCTCAAGGCTCCTAAATGCTGTAATCTGTAATCTGTTGGAGAGATTAGCAAATAGAAGCCCTTACTCTGGTTTAACACCTTATTGCCTGTGTGCGTGTGCGTGCGTGCGCGTGCGACCAAATGTCCCCATGATGATAGGAATACATGACAGTTTTGATATTGTGGGCACATTTGGTCCTCATGAAAAAAAGTGCGTTTTTGTGGTAACCAAAAATTTTGCCTTTTAAAAAAATTAAAAAATAAAATAAAATAACCAAAAGATTTCCGTTTGGCGTTGAGGTTAGGATCAGGTCAGGGTTGGGGTTAGGAAGGATTTGCTTAGGGTTAGAGTTAGTTTAACTTAGGGTTTAAATCCAGAACCCTGAAGGGTTCTTCAGTTGTCCCTCTTTGGGAAACCTTAAAAGTTATATGTAGAACCCTACAAATTATTGTTTCCCTATCAGAGAAGGTTCCAAGTAGAACCATTTTAGGAAGCTAAGAACCCTTAACTGTCCAAAAAACCCATTTTTCTAAGAGTGTAGGGTTAGGGTTGGCCTAGGGTTAGGGCTAGTTTGGATTAGGGTTAAGGATTAGGATTAGGGTGTAGGCATGGCATTATTTAGTACAGTATTATTTATTATTATTTCGCTACAGTAATACACTAGTCAATGGAAATACCTCACAAAGATAATAAAACCAATGTGTGGATGTGTGTGTGAGGTTGTTAGATTCTCATTAGCATATTGCAGGCTTCTGGAATATCAGTATTGCAAAAGCTAATGTTGACATAATAATTAACAGACCATATATTGTAGTGCGTGTGTATAAATGTGTGTACAAAAATGGTAATACAAGATCATATAAAATATATCAAATATAAAATTCTCATAATATAAAATTAATGCATGCTCTTATTGTGCGTGCGTGTGTGTGCGCGCGTGTGTGTGTGTATCTAGCAGCGTGAAATTCAGCATCGCTGTCTTTCTGCATACATTTTTTCCTTCTCTGTAAAAGAGACCATTTGACTTCATCCAGCGCACGGATCTTGTGCAGATCAGCATGTGTTAATGCAAAAGCAGAACATCAATCTAAATGATCGAGCAGATGTTACGTCTTCATGCTGGTTAATATTAAAGAGGTATTAAAGAGGTCGCATCACATATGGATTACAGGAGAATCAAATACAACATGAAAAGTAACATGCATGTTTTTGCATTGACTAACAAAGATACAAATACATTGAAACAAACATGCATGAAATGCTTTGGAATAAATTCGATGTAAGTGAGCGTCTTGCCTCTCTGTCTTAATGGTGCATGTGTTTTGTATAGAATAAAAGCTTAATGCGAAGCTATGTGTTCATTGACAACATGGACTAACAAATCCTTTTCAGCTCGATCTGCATTTATGCCATGACAAATCAATTCCGGTCCCATCATCATTGATAAAAGCTGCTGTGATTGTCTGCAAGGCAAAGTAAAGAGAAAAGAATGAAACAATTTAAAAACATTGCAATACAATCAAAAATCATGATTTCTAAAAGCGTGAAAAACAAGTGTCATAGAATGAATTTTCTATCCTGATTATGATATTTGCAGTATAAAACAGTGGTACGCTATATGAACAGTACACTACACACCTTACAACATGAATTTTCTATCACAATTACAATATTTATATGATCACATCGCCCATCACTGGTGGAGATTTTCAGTATAAAACACTGTTGTACACCATATGATCAGTAGGTATAAAAAAAAAGAAAATACTCTTCAAAAAAACACCACAATTTTATACCACAATAACAGTATTTATATGATTATATCACCCATCACTGGTGGAGTGTTGCAATATAAAGTATTGGGTTACTCTGTGTTACCTGTACCTCCATACAAAAGCAAACCATAGCAACTGCACTGACAATAAAACTGAGAAGAATGGCTCTAAAGCTTGTGTTGTGTTGTAGGCAGATTTATACACAATATACACTAGCGTTCAATAGTTTGGAATAACTTGTCATATTTTATGAACAATCATTATTCTATTCACTAAACTCTTCTACAATGTAGTAGATCTAATATATCTCAAATAAACCAGACACTAAAATGCATTTTTATAGGTTTTGTTTGGTGTTTAAAGTATTTTGGGGAAAAGTGAAATGATAAAAATGTAATGATAAAGGAGAAATGACTATACATAGATAATTCCAGTATATTATTTAAGTAAGTACTTCAAGATTTGAAAATCGCTTTCCAATAAAAGAGGCATTCTGGGTATTAATGTTTATATTAACATCACTCATGTTATAAAACTTTTATAGTCATTTTGGAGTCATAATTCTGGATACATAATGTTTTACAGCTTTCTACAAATGATTTGAAACCTAAAGTGCATAAACACTAGAATCATATTACAATCATTGTATAAATGTATCTGAAACTAAATGGAGTTTATATCACTGAAAACATTGATTCCAAACTTTTGAGCAGCGACTCCAAACTTTTGACCGCTAGTGTAGGTGTACATGTCTAAGTACATAACAAACTGGCAAATGTATAAAATACAAAAATTTAGAAGAGGATGAGAATTTGACGAGTACTATGTACCTGTGCACGGTTATATCTTAATTCAAGCCGTGCGTGTTCTGGGATTGTGTGTTTTGGTCTAATAACGTAGTTTTGTGTAAATATAACACGTCCGGCTAGTTTTGTTCCACCAGAGCACTTTCCACAACTCCTCACTGTTGTACCCACAGCTTATGTGAGAATAAACTGGTAGTACTAGCTACGGGTATATACTCTTAACTAGGGCTGTCACGATTATATTGGTAATCGAGTAATCTACCGATTAATTTGACGATTGATCGAAAAAAAGAAATTCATAAAAAATTGACTGGAATGACAAAACCGTGAAAAATTACAAATATAAACTCAAATTGTTTACACACACAAAAATAAAAATCTCACATTGTTTACATGATAAAATGAAATATTTAATGAAAAATATCACTATCAAAAACTGGGCTACAAGTGCACACAATACTGTTGAGGGCTTTACTGAAAAAATACTCCAGTATGTAGCATTGCAGATAGATAGAATTCTTCAGACTTCAGAAAAACTTCTTGGGGAACAATTGCTTACAAGAATTCAAAGTTTTGTCATGATCCTCTCAGAGGCAGAGTTAGAACAGATATTTCAGGAAGAAAGGAGGACAAAAATTGCAACTATGATGATACACTTTCTACTCAGAGGATACGAAAAAGGTCACAGGCAGTTATAAAGGCAGAAGGTGGACATACAAGTTAATAGAGAATATTTATATCAAATGCGGAAAGGGAGATGCAAACTTTTAAAGTGACATTAAATTTTTTGACTAATAATATCTTAACATCCACTATTTGACCTATTTAATTTTTTTTACATTTTTGTGACTTTTTGTGATAATGAAGGAACATTTGTGAAACCTAACACACTCAATGACTTGTTGGTATAAAATAAAAAAAATTGTATGTGTGCAAAATTATGTACTGAACTGTAGAGTATGTATGTTAATGAAACCTGTAGGTTGGCAATAGTTAACAGTTCGTTTATGTCTGTATGATGCATACACTACCAGTCAAAAGTTTAGACACTAGATTGAATCTATATTTTTCATTGTCTTAGACATTTCGATAAAGGCTTATGGTTAAAATTTGTTTCTAAGACAAGTGTAAATAGTGAAGTTAATGCCCATGTATACATTTATTTCTGAATGAAAATGTATTTTTTTATAAGTAGTTTTTTACTTAAAATTAAATTGTTTCCTCAAACAAGTAGTTTTCATTTAGAACGTTAGGAGAAGCAGAACAAGTTGCTCGGCCTATTTGGGAAGTTTAAGAAAAGCCTCCTGGGTGATGCTCCCTCATGAAGCTGGTTGAGAATATGCTGAGAGTGTGCAAAGTTTCATCAGGAATGCCGTTAAGAATTAAAAATAGAAAATAGTTTTGATTTAACACTTTTCTTGGTCACTGCATAATTCAATATGTGTTATTTCATAGTGTTAATGTCTTCAGTACTATTCTAAAATAGTAAAAATAAGCAGGTGGGTCCAAACTTTTGACTGGTAGTGTAAGTCTCAACGCGTTACATTAACGCACGTGTTTTCACACATCACATTCCTTGACTAATTGTTTGCACAACCTGTACAGCTCTTTCTTTCATTCTTTCATTCCATTTCATCTCTCAAAAACAGACATATTGCACATTGTTATTTTTATATTTTTATTGTACTTTTTCTATATTTATGTTCTTATGGTACTTGCTTTTTATTTTATTTATTTATTTATTTTCTATTCTATGTTTATTGTTATGCACCAACATACCAAGGCAAATTCCTTGTATATGTAAACCTGATTCTGATTTTGATTCTCAAGTGCACACCCAATTCCTGTGCAATTGCACTAATTATTCCATTGTCTTGCCCCTCCCTGTCTACATTCAGAGCAGTAAGGAGGCGCTATCTAACATAAACGCCACGGGAGTGGCCATGCTGTTCTCGGCTGGCACCTTCCTGTATGTGGCCACTGTGCACGTCCTGCCTGAGGTGGGGGGCACAGGTGGGCACAGCCACTCGGCTGGAGGAGGAAAAGGACTGAGCAGGATGGAGGTGCTGGCACTCGTTTTGGGCTGCCTCATCCCTCTGGTGCTCTCTGTTGGACACCACCACTAGAAAGGAAAGGAGGAAAAAGGGAACGAAAGACTGTTGTAAACAGGGGACTTTTAGCAGTGGTGGCCAAACTCATGTCCCAGGTTTGAATTGTTTGTCTGTTTAACCAAATTCGAGATCAGAAGGGATGTGAAATAAATTCAGCTCATCATGCCTCTCTGTATGGATCAAATCTGTGGCACAGGAATGGACTTATGAAAGAGGGCGGGGCAACAATGTGATCACGTGACCATAACCCCAACCTTTCACGGAGTACTGTGTGCTGACAGCAGGCAATAACCATACACAAACGAATGCCATCATGGGTTCATGCTTGTTATTTTTTGTTTGTTTTTCCTCTTTGGTTCAGTTTTCCAAGTAGTCACTGGGTCGCTCCCATTGTGCTTTCTGAAAAGTTTATCTTTAACAAATGTAACCGGGAACTAAAACCGTTAATGTTCTTTTTTTTTTTTTTTTTTAGGTAGTCTTCTACATAACCATTTTGAGTCACATGATTGAGACATTTTTATTATGACTATGTGGTTCTACATGTTTAAATCTTTTTCTTTTCCTCTACACAATAGTATGAATTCATTGAATAACAGCATCTTTGTTATTCAAATGGGACCTTATAGTGTTAGTCATCTGAGCCCCAGATTAGACTCCACCTATGAGCAGTATGTCCATAACCCGTAGACGTCAGTGCAGCAATATAGTTTTGTTTTTCCAGCATACAGCTTGTGGTTGATTGATAGTATGTTCTGTGCTACTGACGATGATGGTCTTTATCATTTATCATCTCGAACAAATAGTTTTCTTTGGAAGAGTATTAGGTTTAGTCCCTAAATAGCATCCACTAATTTGTATCCATTAACTTTATTACTGCCAAATGTTTTTTTTTTATTTTTTTATTTTTGAAAATATGTTCATAGTAGTGAGACAGAAATTGTGTCTATTTTTTGGTGGCAAAAAACTGAAATGATAAGTCTTTTATACTCGCAAGGGACCATAGATAAAATCTTAATGTTAAATAGGTAACGACTGATAGATGGATGGTGTATAATTATTTACCATGTTTGACAATTATTTTAACATTTTTTAAATTATGAAGCTAGTTGACTTGAAGGAACCGATTGAGCTTTTTTATTTCTTCTTCTTTGTGCTTGTTACGTGTCGCTCACACTCAGCTGCTCGTCTCTTTCTGAAGCATCTCTGAGCTCTGCTGATGTGGTCGGGGTGGGATGCTTTTACTGTAATTAATGTGGTGCCTGCCCAAAGCAGAGCCTCTGTATATAATGCATTCTGTACAAATAACAATCAGATGAGCTTAATGAAAACTTGGCTTCACTTTTAGACGTCCTGTACTGAGTTTATATTCGGGCTTTTAGTACAGTTCAGAATGCCAGTTTTAAAAAAATGACAAGGATTTGGGTTTGATTCAAGTAATGGGTAAGGGAATGAAATAAAACATTTTACACTGAATCACAGTAATGCTACTTTTTTACATGAGTGTGGATCTTTTTGGCTTAAAGGTTAATTGTAATAAGAATGAAACATCCGTTTCAGTAATAAATGTTTAGCTTAATCTTAACACTACACAAGTTGTAAGGCTGCACAATTAACATATTTTAATTGTGATCATTTCTGCCTTCCCCAATTAATTAAACTTAATCTGCTGCAGTGGTACTGTGGTTAGCTAATGTTTGGTTTTCAGTAAAGTATCAATTTTATTGACTGGTGCATTAAACTGGTGCATTAAAGTTCCTCATTAATGTTTTAACTGTCTGACTAGTCGCAGTGCACTCTGACAATTTTCTAATCTCTGTTTCCCCAAACACGCTGAGACTGCAGACAAAGGCTTTTTATTTATTTTAAGTCTAATTGCGTTTATATTTGGCTTTTAAAAGGTTTAATCAATTAGCGTGACTAAGGAACAGTCTCAAAGATTTATATATTTTTAATGAACACAGGCTTATAATGTACAATGTAAAAGAGAAGGCACTGTTTTGTTCCTAATGGGGCAGAACGATATATAATTTGTCAATTGTTATCACAGTGTTGGCCTTTGCAATACTGATATCCAAAGCATACAATATGCAAATGAGGATCTAACAAATAATACTTCTATTTATTTTGCCCTGTGATCATTCTGACCTCTCCAAGTTTTCTGTGGGTGTTTTGATGTGTCATGACATTGGCCTGATCCAAACCAAAAACGAGACAAATCACTGCTTCACCACTTTTAATATATTGCAATTGCAATATGTAGCAATATAATTGCACTATGCTACTTTTTTTCCATATTGTGCAGCCATAGTTCCTAAATTGGCTAAATAATTACGATAAATAAGTGAGTGTTATTATTGTGCAGCTGAATGTAGCATAATGGTTGTGTAATGACCTGTCTCCTGATTCACACAGTTAAAGATTTGTTGCTTTACAATTACTGAACTTATGAGCTCTATTTACAGATGTAGTCATACAAATGAATGATTAATCCTTTCGCTCAGGAAGAGTGTGTGATTTCAGACAGTTCAGCGGACGGCGTATAATGGAGCGGAGACGAGACTAACCTGTCACGACCCCTCTCCTCAATCAAATTGTTAAAATCACATCATGAGATACCCTGACATTTCTTTCCTAGTACTTGGTTACGCCTGCCCTTGCCTTATTAACAGCGCCAATCCTGTCAGTTGCGGATTCCACCAGTGTCTTGAGTGTCAGTTTTAGCCCACTCTTCCACTAACTGGGTGCGCTAGAGTTTGTGGGTGCCTTTTTCGGTGTTTCACCTGCTGTTCCAAATAATCTCAAGTATTTTATGGGATTGAGGTCCAATGTTTTTGCAGGCCTGTCCCAGTGTTTCATCCTGCTCATCGAACAAGTCACACACAGATTTGGCCCTATGCACCCTACAGTTGCCATCCTGAAACGTGGGAGTGTCAGTGTTGTGTTCTGCTTGGACATGTGTTTGGTTAACAACTGACGATCTGGTTTTATGCTACATTAGTAACCTATTGACATTGTACTGCTATTGTCTTTTTGGAGCTTACAGTATATAGTCAGTATGAAATATCTGAGACTGAGACTGCACATGATCAAAGTGTGTATTATTCAATTTTATTTGTATAGCGCTTTTAACAATAGACGTCACAAAGCAGCTTTACAGAAATCCAGATGTAGATCTAGATCCCTAATGAGCAAGCCAGAGGTGACGGTGGCAAGGAAAAACTCCATGAGATGACCTGAGGAAGAAACCTTGAGAGGAACCAGACTCAAAAGGGAACCCATCCTCTTCTGGGTGACACCAGATAGTGGGATTGTTACTCAAGAGTATTTGTGCATTTGTTTGGTAGTTAGCACTTTAGCACACTTCTATGATGTACATGTTCTCTATGTCTGTGACCTAATAACAGTATATAAAACCATTTTTTTAAAATTTGCACGATGGGGACTTCTTTATCGGCATGTAAGGGGAGTCACAGGTTAGTTTCATCACTGTTTCATTAGAACTTTTCCTATGCTTTCCTTATAGAGTCAGATCGCTACCTGAGGAAGTGTTGTTCCAAATCCTGCTGTCATTTGTTGAGTTCTGCAGAAGACAGGAATGCTAGTGATGGGGATGTCCAAAGACAGTTCCTCAAATTTTCTGGTGATCATTTCAACCAGAGTATTCTGACTTATTTTTCTTTCCCTTAAGCGATTAGACATAATTTAGTATTTTGGTGTAAATAAAGAAGCTGCACAAATTTGAGCCATGGGCGTGTTATGCAAGACTTCTCGTAGGAGGCACTTTTGATATCTCTTGGCACAAATCTACAAGAAGTGCAGTCCATAGGTCTTAATCTCTGCTGAATTAATAAGTAATCTTAGATGTGTGCCATATATTCGGTGTAAACAATCTATGATGGCTTGCCTGTCTGTCCCTAATGTGCATCTGTGAAAAACAACTGTGCCACCGTGAACCTGACATGCAGAAAGGCTTCAAGCAGATTAATGTGCTGTGGATGTGGACTCCTTGCACTTTTATGGATGCATGAGTGTTGCTTTAGTCTTGCACTGATTAAACTGAGACGACTATTGCAAGTGCAGTAATCTGAATAACAGCTTCTCGTATGACACATCTATTGACCTTCTCTCAGATTTAGAAACTCCTCTTTAAAGTCATATGCATATCTCTTCCTCTCCCTGCATCCCACTCCCTCTCTCACTGTATTCATCACTGCTTTTACATATCCGACGGCACTATTGACATGCGCATCATTCTGCCTAGTTGAGTTATTGGAAGGTTCCCTAATTGACTTTGTCTGTGTGTGTGTATGAGTGTGTGTATTTGCTTCAGACTATATCCTGCCAATGTTAACCCACTCCACCCCTTCTTTGAAAACGGCTGCCGTGTTTTCCTCGTCCGAGCTCTTTTTATTTCCCTCGTGGAGCTCCATGGATCAAGCGGACTCAGACAACCTGGACATCAGCACTAAGGTGCAGCTGCATGGCGTGCTGTGGAAAAGATCCTCCGGAAGACCCTCGGCCAAATGGGCTCGAAGGTACTGTGGGGATCTCATCGTCCCACAAAATAAGGGGTTTGCCGTATTACTATATTACTTTAAATGCTTGATGTTCAGAGCATTTATATAATTGTAGGAGTTTGCATGTTATTTGTCATTGTTATAGAGTAGCTCTATTTCATTCACAGAACTGAGTTTATTCTCTTGATAGAAGAACACTCTTAGATATGATGAGTCATGCAGTATGACTCGACTTGAGTACAGATCACTTCATCAGAAAACATGTTTTTGAATCTGTACTAGAACATGGCATGGGAAAATGTACACATCATTATTACTTGTGTAGTGCCTAATTACAACTAATGATTGTAGTGCATTACAGCTCTTAATTGAGTTGCGTTCTTTTAATTGTACAATTGGGTTGAGAAATGAAAACTAAATCTGTATACGCCATGACGGGTACTGTATAAAGAATGTAAAGATAATAAGCAGATGAATCATAATCGTTAGAGTAGTGATCTTTTTTTAAAGTGATTTACACAGATTTTATATCAAATTTACATAATAAAGCACATTACTGAAATAATCTACAATCATTAATGAAATGACTAATTCATGGAAATTACTACAAATAATAAAATTAAAGACCCAATTAATCTGAAACTTTAAATAGGGCAGGATTAACAAGTTTGTTTTTAATCTGGATTTAAAAACACCTATAAAGTTGGCATACCTAACGTTCTCTGAAACACTTTTCCAGAGTTTAGGATTGAAGAAAAACCTCTTTCACCGCCTGAGCTGCGAGTGATCTTCGGGATTAACAGTAGGCCTGCCTCAGCTGAGCAAAGTGCTCGGTATGGGCTATACTGCTTCAGAAGATCAGCAAGATACGCCAGAGCTAAACCTTCAGAGCTTTAAACGTCATAAGCAGGACTTTGTGATCAATGCGGAACATAAATGAGACTGGCGTAATTTGCTGCTGTATTCTGAACTAGCCATAGCTGGCAGCCAGCCAGCAACACATTACATTAGTTCAATCTAGAGGTTATAAAACCATGGACTAGTTTGAGGGTTATGTAGGGTTAGCATATTTTGGCTATGTTTCTCAAATGATAATCAACTTTAGAAATAGTCCAGCGACTTTTGTTGTGTAATTTTTATACATTTATTGGTGAGACATTCTACAGTTTTGTTTTAGTAGAATTTTTAGAGAGATTAAGCACTAGTTAGAGATCTGTAAAGCTTGTCACCTATGCTAAATATATTATTTTCAAATGCACAGTGATATTCTGGTTTTAAAATTGTCATTATTTGTTTCTTACCCTAAATATGTATAAAGTAGGTAGGGTAGCCAAAAACGTTATTCAAGTAAACCTTAAAAAGTAATGACTCAAATATAAAAAAAAAGAACATTACTAGTGAAGAAACTACTCAAGTAGCACATTACTCATTACACAGGATCAGATTTACACGTCAGAACAAGCTAGGGTTATGATGATGATGATGATGATGGTGGTGGTGGTGATGAGATCAAAGCCATTTAATGAAGAAAAAAAAGCAGACGAAAATGATTTAAACTCATGTATTAGCGTATTATGCATAGCATTATCTGCTTGCTAGCTAGGTCAAATGGCTAATGTTAGTGTGTAGTTTTATCATAGATTAGGCCTGTCAAATGCTTTTAAAAATTACATTTAATTTTAAAGTCCCTAAATTAATGGCAAATTGTATCTGGAAAAAAATATAACATAACAAAGTAAAAATACACTTTTGTCTTTAAAAATGTACACAAGCAGGGCCATGCACAGACATTTTGAGGGGCAGTGGCTCAAGCAACTACACCCCCCCCAAAGGAGGGCAAAGGGGCAGTGGCTCGAGCCACTGTAGCCACCCCCCTGTGCACGTGCCTGTACACAAGTAAGACTTAGTAAGTTACTTAAGTAAATGTAACAGAGTAAATGTAATGCCTTACCACCCACCTCTGAGTAACATGCTGCTGATGCTACTCTAGACCTGGTCCATAGTAACTTATTTGCTCTTTGGCCTTATGGCCTATGTTTTTAAAATGAATAGATTCTTCATCATCAAAGACAGCTTCCTGCTCTACTATGCTGAGAACGAGAAAAGAAACTTTGAGGCTAACAAGTACTTCAACATCCATCCAAAGGTAAGCCTACCTGATTTTCTGCCTGAAATTTTTAAATAATTTAAATAAAGTATACCAGCCTTTATATACAAAATAATATAATAAAAGTGTTATTTTTGTTTTGTCCCTGCCTGCTCCTCTTCTCTCAAGCCTGTTGTCCTTCTCTCTTTAGCTGACTTACACTCTTCTTTCTTTTTGGGGTTTTTTTCAGGGAGTTATTCCTCTAGGTGGATGTGTGGTTGATCCAAAGGAAGAACAGGGCATGCCTTTCGCCATGGTTATCAACCATGATGATTTCACTGTATGATCCTTTCCTCTGTTTACTCTACGGCATCAATAAAGCCACAACAGATGAGAAATTCCACAGCATTTTGTTCCTAACTCTGCTTTTATTGTTCTTCACAGGGAGACATTGTGTTAGCAGCAGAGTCAGAGTCAGAGCAGAGCCAATGGCTGGAGATGCTGCAAGAGTCAGGAAAAGTGTGAGCCATAACACTGTAACGTTCAACATGCAAAATTTCTAGATTAGTGCTGCTATTATGTAGTGATGAGATGTAAGTGCATATAGTTGAGTGCAAAATTTGCATACCCTTGGGACAAAATGACGACGACATAGACATTTATTTTATACCAACAAGTCCTTTAATATGTTAGGTTTTACATCATCACCGAAAGTAACACCCCCCCCACCCCCACCCCCCAAACTATTTTACTGTTGATTTTGTCTTATGCTTTGTATTGTGGTCTTGCTGCAGGTTACACCTACATCTCATTTTTAAGGTAATTTCCCTGATAAACTGCATAAAATAGAAGTATGTTTTCCAAGAAACAATGGGGGTGCAAACCTTTGCACTCAACTGTTTATAGTCGGGTCTGAAAGTTTGACTCTACTACCAAGACCTGTTTTAAATTCATGAATGTTCTTTACTTTTATATAATACAACATTTCCTTTTATTGATAATTATTTTTTTAAATGCACTATTTAGTCATTAGCCATTTAAGAAATCATTG
>JAOUQW010000002.1:17766679-17778935 GCA_028565825.1 Olivaichthys viedmensis
GCTGGGATATGCGAAGAATCAAATTTCACTGTACTGTACTTGTATATGTATATGTGACAATAAAGAAGCTTTCTTCTAAAAAAAACAAACAAAAAAAAACAGTGCATTGTGGGATTTTATGAGCACACTGGATAATCTCCACTATGCTTTCAGGAATGGAAAGAACTCCCTAAATGGTGCACTATATAATGAAAAGGGTGCAGTTTTGGACATATTGGACCAATAGCCCTACATTAGTGCATACAACACTCCCTTCAGTGTGTGAACGTATCTGGTGAGTGAGAGCGGCTCTCTGTCTTCCCCTGCAGGCTGAGGGAGAATGAGCAGCGAGCTCGGGTGCTCCAGGAGGAGAGTGAGTTTTACTCGTCTCAGGCTCGAGCGCTTCAGCTGTCCCTCACTCAGCTCACAGCTGATAAACAGCAGGCCGAAGCAGAACTCAAGGTGAGTCGGAGGGACATTTATGAATGATTGCTTAATCCATGCACCCTGAGCCACAGGAAAAGCAAAGAGAAATCATTTTGGTTATGTTGAACAGTAATACATGTCTGATACAGGTGTATACAGTAGGATCCAAAAGTCTGAGCCCACTACCAAAAGCATTCATCATATAGAACATTTTGAGACAAATGCATTTTCATCTGTTTATTAGCACCAGGCAAAGTTCTCGTATAAAATCTGCGTATCCTGTTCCTACACATTTTCTTTTGTTCTGATGCCATATATTGCATTGAAATGGTAACACATGTGTGCTCCTTAACACAGTGTTATTGGTACAGTGAAGTGGAAAAGTTAGCATCCCCCATTGTTTCTGGGTGGAAGAAAAGAAAATGTTTTACAATTTATCGACATAAAACAGAACTCCAAAATGTTTTAAAAACGTTATGTGGGTGTATCCTGCAACAAGACCACAATCCAAAACAAGCAAAATTAGAAGTTTTGCCATGACCCTCTCAGTCTCCAGATCTGACACACATCCAGCGTATGACGTACATCACATTCAGAAAAGGAGATGCAAACTTTTGCACTTGACTGTACCAATAACACTCTGTGTTAAGGAGCATATATGTGTTACCATTTGAATAAAATATATGGCATCTGTACAAAAGAAAAGAAAAGGAAATGAGTGGGAACCATGCTGATGCCATGTTGTTGTTTCCATTATCAATATTTTAACATACACTATTTAACCATTTTTGTTACTTGTGATAATTAAGAAAAATCTGTGAAACCTAACACATTAAATGTCTTGTTATAAATTAAATTTCTTTGTTTTCTTCATTTTGTCCTAAGGTTGTGCACATTTTTTATTTTTGCATCTCTCAAGGACTAACACCTGATAATTACTCAGTTAGTTAGTCCTCTATGCATTACACGTCACTTCAGAAACTAGTTATAAACCATTTTAAGATGCATTAAAATGCATGTGATGGCATTTCTACAAGCACCTCACTGCCTAGTCTGCTATCAGATTTCATGGAGTGTCTCTCTCTCTCTCTCTGTCTTTCTTTCTCTCTCTCTGCGAACACATCCATCGTCATTAGGATACTTCTGAGTGATAAAAAATCAATGAACCATCTCTATACTCCACTGCACTGACCTTCTCTCCAGTAAAGCCCTCATCTGTATCATCTATATTCCACACGTCTTCCTCCTCTTCTTGTGTCTGTATAATTATATCATGTAGGTAATGTATCTGTGCATATGTGTGTGTGCATGTGTGTGTCAGACTGAGATGGAGTCCCGCGCAGAGTTAGAACACAGGCTGAAGCTGGCCGAGGAGGCTCTGAAGAACCTGGAACAGGGTCTGAACTGTTTAGAGCACAGCCGGGAGAGAGACGAGAAGATGAGAGGAGACGTCAGTCACCTCCGCAGTGGGTACACTCATAACCACAGGGGGAATATCCGTAGCTCCAGTTATCAGGCCTCTTTCAGAACTACTGAGTTGAGTTCATATTATTGTTTTCCTGAGTCGGCAATTTTCAACAAAGGAACAAAAAAGGCACAAAGCAAGAAAACCAAGTAAAAACAATAATAATTCATAAGTCACAGAACTCCACTAGACATCTGCATCATAAGAAAGGTTTAATATCTAATTCTTGGCTTAAACCCCTATTAAAGGTGTCTAACATGTAAATCCAAAGTAACTTTCAATCTCTCCCCCTCTTACTAGTACTGTTTTCTCAATCCCAAAAAAACACAATGATGCTGCATTGTGGCGTACTCCTGTCCTCGCCATGTACAATCACATGGACATTTCAAGACATAAACCGCATTTTGTGTAGTACAAGTCATAATGCCTTTAATCATAAAAATGTCACCCCTGAAGGTGTACAGGTAGTTGAACATCTTACACCTATTATTAAAGTTACACTTGAAAAGATGAATTTGAAAAGGTGAAAATGTGACATTTTGTTTGGCGGCGTTGTGCTGTGTAATGCATTTGCTCTCCGAGTTGTGAGGGTTTTTTTTTTTCTTTTCTTGCAGAGTTCTTCGAGGAGTGTATCTGTGCTGCAGAGATCGAGGCCAAGCTGCCTGCCATCATGAAGAACGCTGTGTATCTGCATAAAGCCGCTGCTCGCCGAATCAAGAGCTGTCGTATCCAGAGACATGCTTCCAGGCAACACTGGCGTGAGTGCTTCTCTCTCGTCCACTCACACACACATGCATACAACATTGTAGTGTTATTGCAACTAAACATGAATCTGCAATCTATTTAATTGGGTTTATGATCAACAAAGTTTCTGATGGTGCACTATAGAGCTAAACTTTATGATTTTAATTCACTAAATCCTCTAAACTTATTTTATTGGTCTTCCATATACACACACCACCTCGTCCTCCGTTTCTTCCTGTGGGTAGTGAAACACTCCCAGTCCTTTGCAGGCCCACACGGCGAGGCTTCCAGCATGGAGGACCTGAAAGAGACCACCCAGCGTCTGACCTCAGACAGCTGCTTTAGACAGCACACCAAAGCCTCCAAGGCCATTACCCGTCAAGGCAGAGTGCAGTCTGAGGACTGAGAACAGTGGGACGCATCAACAACAGCAACATGGTCTCACAATTGCAAATTTGTACGAATTTGCACGACTCATCTTGTATGGAAAGTTATGGGCAGGGTTAGTGGTTGGAGCTTTTCTTACATTTGTATGAAATCCAATGAAATCTCTTTCACTTGTTAAGAAGCCCTAGGAATTACAGGTTGATCAACACACAGGAAGTCCTGAAAGAGGTTGAACCCGTTCATGTGACCCCCTTTCTCTGCAGTAAGTAAGATTCATCACTGTTTCAAAATTCCACCAGTGAGCAGGCAGGAGTCATTATAGTCATTATACTGTGGACAGGAATCAGGGTTAACTTACTGTTTGTTAGAGTCATCAACCTGTCACAAATTTATGTTCCTCAATTGCTTCCTTAGGATGTGTTCATATTTATTCATTTAGTGAACATGTTAATATCCTGCATTATGTTTCTGTCTTAACACACTTGTGATATCTAGAAAACACAGGCCGAGTTACAGGTTTCTTACGTATTATGTAGCCCTTCACATGAATCTTAAATTACATAAATATTAACCTGAGACGATATCTCTGATAAATAATCTTAAAAAAAAGGTTAGACACAACACCGGCCTTGGAAAAAGTCTGACTTTATTTTCTTTTGATCATTCATACAGCATCCTATTCACAAAAACAGTATTGTTTTATGTAGATTAGATCATATATTTGAAACAGATCAGTCTGTTGTTTTTGCTTGTGCACGCCTATGAATTTTCTGTTTGTATACGCCGAAGAGCTGCTTCTTCTTTTGACAGTTGAATATGTTAAGTCTAATGGGCTTTAACGGAGAAAAAAGAAAGAAAAAAAAAGTCAAAGTGTGGTGTTGGACCAAAAAGTACAGCACTCAAATGATAAACATCTGTCATCATATTACAGCTGTGTTTTAACAAACAGCATACCAGGTTTAATGTTCCAGCAAATAATATATTGTAATAATATTCAATGGCACCTACTGGGTTTCCCAAACAATTCAAGCATTAGGAGAATATGACAGCCAATAATCATCCGACTTTTTCTTTTTGGTTTTTCTCTATTTTACATAATGTAATAAAAGATACAGAAATATTATTCACATTTTTCTTTACGCCTTGAAAATGCCCTGTATTGCCAATCTAAATTGCGACAGCGAAAGCATAATGCACAATATTTATTTAACAGTATATCTTTTTCTTTTTTTTCTTTTTTTGGCCAAACAGCACTATTTTGATTTCAGTAGGCCATCCTCAAAACTGTAACAGAAATCCAGAAATGAAATGTTTCTAAATTTGTCATTAAATGATAACGTACAGATGGATGTTCAGGTATTGCCAGTTTTTTGTCCAGTTAAATATTTTGTCCATGTCAATGCCTGACTCTGTAGATGTATGTCAGAAAATATACTGTTTTAATGTTTATCAAAGTCCCATCTGAGTCATGCTTAGCCGAATCACTGTTATATAGGAGAGGAATATGGGATCACAGGTATCCGCATTCTAGTGTGTTTTGTTGGGAAAAGTCTGCAGATCACTCAATGGATGCCATCTTCATCATCATCTCCACTCCTACATAAACATATGACCTAAGAAACAAACAACACATACGTTTGTTAGTACTCGCTATCACCAAAAAACCCAAAAAAAAACAAACAAAACAAAACCATTTAAAGTGCCAATAACTCTACTGAATTAAACAAAATTGGTACCACCAGCCTTGCTATCATAGGTAGACAACTGGGGGAAGGTTGTCCCTGGCCTGGACAGGCTGGGGGTTCAGGGGATCCGCTGACTTGTGGAATAGGCGCATTTTGCGTGGCGGGTCTGGGTACCACTAAGCATTGCTTAAATTACTGCATAGTAATACCTATTTGTATCGGTGGTGTCTCTTATGTTGCATTGGTAAGTCACATTTTACTGGTTGACAAGGAAGACATTGTCCCAGTTGTTGACCTTCATATGACACACTCCATACCTATAGCCATTAGATCCTGCAGACCCGCTCCCCTGCACAGTTTGAAGTTCTGCCTGATCCAACAGTAGGGACAACTTCAAACTGTGCTGAGTAGTGGTTCCCCTGCACTGCATTAGAAACTGTATTATTCATTTTCCGTAAATAATAAGTTATTAGACCTATAAGCAGTACTCTCAACAGCCTTTAATTGAGGATATTAAAGGGGCAGTTTGTAATGTTTAAAGGTCCTTCTAGACCTGTAATAATGATATAATTTCAAAAATACCTTAAAAAACTGATTTGCAATATTGCCTTGCCAATGGATCTGTCTAGTTTCCTCATTTCAGGTCCCTGTGTACATTTTTCCAGCCCAGAAATTAGCCCCACCCTCAGCTGGAACAGCGCTGCTCAGATCCGTTACTTTTCTTTTTTTAAAGGCAACTCATAAGGTATACGTAGTTTCAACAGAGGGAGTAGGGTCGGTTGGGGAAAGAGGCAAGCCTTGTCAATGGTTTCATTGCAATTCACCTTACAGGCAGGAGAGAACTTTAAAAATTACAAACTGTTCCTTTAACATGGATAACTCTTAAATCAGCAATAACGTCCTAAAGGTTTATAGTATACTGGTATGATTACTATTGTAATTCTCTATATATTTTAGTGCAATCTACTGCAAATGTCACATACATTAATTGCAGTTTCATTTCCATATGACCTCTATTTCAGTCCAAAGAAGTCTTAGTCAGCTTTGTATATAGTACATGATTCAAATGAGTGTTTGGTTATAAAATGTACTCTCTAGAAACTACAGTACATTAGGATTTAAAGCAAGTGTAATTTTATTCTTTGTTTCAAACTTGTCCAGGCTCAGGAGCAAGAGATTGCATTTGAATTTTTAGATTTACAAAAAAAGCCTATAATTATTTATCTAATCTATCTGCAATAAATTTGGTAAATCTAAAACACATACATTTAGCATTTTTAGTCTTGGGCAGAATCAGGATTACAGGATTTAAAAAAAAAAAGCCTATGACAGATGGGTAGTGAAGCGGTCATCATGCTGGGTCATACTCTAATAGGATTTCCCTGGTAGACGGCAATGCTTTTTTACCGTTATCAGTTTAAGCTTCTGTCCTTGAAAAATGTGCCATGATGAGGTGGAACTTTGGTCTGGGAGCAGTAAGAAAGCACTCTTCTAGATCCAGCCCTCTCCCACTCACATTCCCATGATCCCAAGTGATTTTATCAAAGGCCTGGGCCACCGTCTCCATTGCGCATTGCTATAGCAACTACTGAATAAAAGCATATCTCATGCTGTACTCCAATTCTGCCCCCCCCCCCTTTTTCAGTCATGAAGATTAAGGAAATTGTACAAATTGTCTTTTTGAGCTGCAGACTGGTTTGGATGATTGTGTGAAATGTTTTCCTGCCGTATGATCCTGTTTCTGCAGAAGGATTTGTCTCCTGAAGGTCACACAATGCAACTCAATTTGTATTCAAATGGTGAACAGTGTGCTCATGATCTACTAACGAATGAGAGCTGTGTTTCTCAGCAGACTCAGAAGGATGTACAAGTTAGCAAAAAAAATATATTGGGTCATGATTAAGGGAAATTTAACCAAATAAAATGAGCATACCTGATTCTGAGAGAATGCAGAATGTCAGTGCAGGTTCAAGGATTCTGATGCTGAACCAACACTTCACTGCTTCATCAGCAGCTGAACTGCTGAGATCACTCTTTGCCATGTCCTCACGCAAAGCCCTGCTTTGTCAGCACTTCAGCATTGTCTATCACACATAGGCAAGTCATGGTTTTACCATCAGCAGACATCGGGTTTTTTAAAACAGGAGTCCCTGGGACTTCTAACAGGATCCTGCGTCCAGTTCTGTCTTATAAAGCATTCTGCACTCTCCTTTGTTCTGATTTAACAAATAGGCCATCAACGATGTCATGGTGACTATTTAACTGGTAAACAACAAACTCTTTATAAGCAGTCTTTAAAACAGTTTGGCTATTTGCCGTGTTACAAAAACAGGCATATCACAGCAAGCCCACACACAACCACCAAGCACTGGTGATAAAAACAAAAAGAAATATATTTCATACATGATAAATGGCCCAACAGCTAAAAAATAATAATTATAATGTATCTGTCCCGAGATATGACAGTTGAGGACAATTCCAGCAAAGCTGTAGGTCTGGTTTTGTGATGAGGCTGCCATGGAGGCTCAAGCTGCTCATTTCCAGTAGTATGTAGAGAGTAAACTTATTGGGGATATCACTTTTCATCCAAACTAGCCTTTAACTGTGCTTCCAAGACCATCTTGTCAAAGGTGCGCATGTTGGTCTCTTCTCGCACACGGTCCCGGACGTGGAAGGAGGCGCGTGCCACTGAGCGGGCACTTTCTAGCACAGCACGTTTTTCACGGAATATCTGTTCACTCTTCTCTAGCTTGCGCTCAATGGATTGTAGCAACTCCAGGCGCCTCTGCTTCTCTTCCTCCTCTACTCTCTGGCGATTTAGCCTTTGAAGGCGCTCTTTCTCCAGTCTGCTCTGGCCAGCACGCTGGGCTTTTTCTCGGGCTTTATCCTCTGCCACCAGGGCAGCCTGCTGTGCCCGCTTCTCTGCTTCCCTCGCCCGGGTCTCTATCTGCTCTTTCTGCTGCCTCTCGCGCTTCTCAGCAGACTTTCTTGCTTTCTGAATCTGCTGTTCTTCACGCTTGGCTTTCTCCCGCAGCTCTTGCCCACGTCTCTCCTGTAACTGCTCATAGTTCTCTAGTGAGCGGCTCAGCTTTTCTTTTGCTGCCCGCCGTGCTTCCTCACGCTCGTCTGCCTCACGGCGCTCAATCTCCTGGATGAGTGCTGTATGGCGCCGCTTTTCAGCACGGTTGAGGCCGCGAAGCTCCTCCAGTATCTGGTGCTCTCGCTCCTGCCTCTTCAACTCGGCAATGGTTAGCTTCTCTTTGATGAGCACCTTTTCGTGTTCCAGCATAGAAGCTCGCTCTTCTTCCAGTGCTTTAAGGTTCTGCTCTTGCATGGCCTTTTTCAGCTTCTCCTCACGAGCACCCTGCTGAAGTTTCTGCAACCTGCTCCGCTCCTGTTGCTCAGCTAACTCTCGCCAGCGTTCCTCGCTTTCGGCCACCCGACGCAGCTTGGCCGCTGCTGCATCCCGTTCCTGCTGGGTTAGTCTTCGCTGCCTAGTGGAGACTTGTGACTGCCATGCTCGCTGGCACTGAAGCATGGCCCGCTGTTTCTCTCGCTCTTCACGTTCACGCCGCAGTTCCTCTAGCCGGCGTTCACTGTCCCACTGCAAATGTGCAACATAGCGTGTCTGACTCATGATATCTTCTTCCTGGTACCTGGCAAGCATTAACGCTGCAATCTTACGGTCACGTTCTGGCACAGCCTTGAGGCCTCGACGTTTTACCTCTTTTACAATGCGCTCTACCTTCTGTGTAGTCTGCAGAGAGTGACTCAGGTCTCCCAAGCTTAAGCTTCGGCCCATCAGAGAGTTAAAGGTAGCTAAGGTGCGAGCACGAGGACTGGAGGTCTTACCCCAGTGATCCCGTGCCCCTTCCCAGCTGTAAGAGGAGGACGCTGACTCTGAAGAGGCACATGTGGTTGTAGTTGTGGTAGTGGTTGAAGTAGTAGAAGAGCTAACAATGTCCCGTCTTCTTTGCAAGGATTCTAAAGAATGGCTTTTCTCTCTAGCCTTTGGCACGGACATGATGTGCCCATTGTGCTGAGTAAATAGACTAGTGATGCCATTGGCATGGCTTTGTGCTGCCGATTTTGATACAACTGGCGCAAGTGTTGGTGGCATCCTTGGAAAAGATGAGGGCTTTGGTTTTGACCTGGGGAAGGTATTTGCAGACTTTGTTAGGGTACTAACTGGCTTTTTGGACACTGGTGCTCCTGTTGTTGACTGAACCGATTTTGCAGATATGGATCCTTGAGTTTTTTCAGAAGGTTCAGTAGCAAGCAACTTGGACTGCTTTACAGAGGTCCCTCTAACGGTATGCCCACTGCTCAAGGGACTAGCTGTTAAGGGCTGAACTGAATTAGTTTTAGTAAAGGAACTTTCACATGAAGGTGGTGTTTTTGCTAACTGTTCTGAGCATTGAGGCATGGTTTTTGAGATGGGACGTGGAGTTGGTGTGGTATGTGGTTTTGATGGACCCTTACTAGAAGGTGATTTTTTGGCGATGGGGCCAAAAGTAATGGAACCATGATTGGTTTGCTGAGTCACTCCAGTGTTGATTGTATCTTGAGGCTTCTCTGAATCCAGTGCTCTGCTGCTGTTGTTGTTGAGCGCTGCCTGAAGGGTCCTTTTTTTCTCCTCTTGAACTATCCTTTCTTGTTCCTCTCTGCACTTTCTGAGTTTAGCATGTCTGTCTCTCTCATACACTTCAAACATCCCTGTGGCTACACGCATGCTATGGCCAGGCGCCTCACGTGCAAAATCAGACAGCGGTCGAGACAGAAGTTCCACTGGTTTGACTCCACATCGTGCACATGCCTCAAGTGAACGAGGGCTGGTCAGCACATAGCGACTGCCTTCTGCAGCTGGGGAGTCAAAGTTGTACAGGTCCAGATGCAGCTTAGGAGGTTCAGGTTCACTGTTCTCTAGCTGGCTACCTTGAGGGCTCTGTTCAGGCTCAACTCTGGGTTCTTGTTCTTGACGGTCAAGAATAGTCCCTTCTTTTTCTCCATCTTCGTCCTGATCAGGTAGACAGGGGTCTTCAGAGGCTGCAGCCGGGGTCTCAAAATGCAGGCCTTTGATTTTACTCTGGTCCTCGGGTTCCAGTGGATCCACCATGGTGGGCTGTGCAATAAACGGAAGAGAGGAAAAAAGGAAAAAGGAACAATCCAAGGTTAAAGGATGCAAGCCAACTTCAAAGCTGGTCTATTATTAATATCTGTTCTGCTTGTGCTAGGGAGGCCTAGCTACCTCTGCACAATTGCATAGGTCCACATGCATACTCACAACATGAGTGATTAAATCATGTGGATGTGTTTTTTGGGCTCAGGGGAACTCTATCTATCTATACGCATTCGTAGATGGCCTGCATACATACAGTTGCATGCAAAAGTTTGCAATACCCTTAGGTCAAAACGAAGAAGACTTTCATTTGTAGCAACAAAGCTGTGTTTCACAGATGTTCCTTCATTTTCAGAATTAACAAAAACTGTCAGATAGTGCATGTTAAGAGATGAATGGTAAAAAAAATAAATAAATAAATCAATATGATATCAGCTCAAAAGTTAGCATTTTCCTTTCTGAATGTGATAGAACTATTCTCTCACAACCTGCATGCCCACCCTTTGCCTTTATAACGGCCTACAACATTTTTCGCATCATCTGAGCAGCTTTTTTGTTCTTTATCCTATAATATTATCACATTTTAAAAAAACAACAACATGGGGGATGCAAACTTTTGCACTCTGTACCACAGCTTACCCTAGTCGACAGCATGCAAGCGCGCGCACACACACACACACACACAATCTCCTCTACGTTCATGCGTCATCGGCCACACACGTCAACACATTTCCCTGTAATAAACAGCCGTGCCATTGCATATTCTGCTTTTAATCCCAACGGAAAGCAATTCACCGCCTGGCTAACCTTAAAATGCATTGAGTGTGCGATGACCGGCTCAGGCGCGTCAGACCGTGCAGGCGCATACGAGTTAAACACTCTATTTTAAGCGGCATTATTACATCAGATGAACTCGTAAAAGCTCGTAAGCCTTCTAACGAGAACCCTGCGGCACCCCACCAAAAGGCCTAGCAGAGGCCCGCACACACACACACACACACACACACAAAAGCCTTTTCTGACCAAGCGAGAATACTGTTCATGAGAAGAAATGCCGCACAATCGGTAAACCCAAAGTCTTACATCACGCCTGACCTCTCAGCTCGTCGGTAATTTCCCGAGCCGATGACGTGCTGCAGCGTTGCGCGTGCACGCCCGCTTCCAGTCTGCATAATAACCGCTTACGAGCACGGCATCACGCAGGCTGAACCCTTTTCCCCACGGCGACACGACGCGCTTTCCTTTCCTCTACGCCGCATACATCCGAGGGTGAAAGGGTCGTAAAGATCCCACGACCACCTCGAGCGCGACAGCCAGCGTTGGGCTATGGGTTTTCCAATGCACAGAAGGAAATCGGTGTTGTCAGCTCGGGTATGGTCCTCCTCCTCCTCCTCCTCCTCCTCCTCCCTCGTCTTCCCGCATCAGTCTCCACCTGCTGTCGGTCGCCTCGCCTCCTCCAGCTCCTCCAGCATCTCCAGCTCCTCCAGCATCTCCAGCTCCTCCAGCATCTCCAGCATCCACGCTGCGCCTCCTTCTGACATCAGGCTAAAAATATCCAGCACCCTCGCCCTTTGTCACTTCATGATGGACTTCATTTCTCTCGACCCCTTTAACCGATCACCCAAGACCAAGGGCCGGATGGAGGAGTTCTTGTGGACGCTTAATGGACTATCTCTGTATCTTATTAAAAAATATATTTTTTATATATTATAAAATATTATATATATTATTATTTATATTTATATATTTTTTTTCTATTTATATATTTTTTGATTAATATTTACTTTGTAATCTATTTAAAAAAAATAAATAAATAAAAAGCAGCATAATAATTGTTTGCTGCCCCCATGTTTGGTTTATTAGGATTTTTTTTTTATTATATTGTTAATTATCCTATTGTTTTTTTTTATTTTTATCATATTTGTTTCTTCAAATTCTTTTTTGCACTTTACTTAGTTTTGAAATTATACTTTATGTTTTTTGGGTTTTTTTTAGGACAGTCCTCTTCATAATTGTTTCGATTTTACTTTTTTTTTTTTTTTTTTGGTAATGTGATTGTTACTTTATACTTTTACTTTTGCGGTATTTTTTTATTGTTATCTGGTCTTATGTAGCCTAGAGAACGTTGAGATTTTGGAACTAACGTGAAAAGTGGTATATATTAAAGATATTACTATTAACGTTTGCGTAAATATAGGCCGGATTTTTTATTTTCTGTATGTATATACACTCGTAGAAAGCGGGTCTTGGGTTGTCCTTCTGAGGCGAGCACTTAAAGGTTCTACAGTGCATACGGAAAGTTTTCAGACCCTTTCAGGTTTTCCACATTTTGGTGTGTTTTAGACTCATCTTAAAATGGATTCATCTAAAAAACAAATTCTCATCAATCTACACACAATACTCCACAATGACAAAGCAAAAACAGGTTTTTGGAATGTTTTGTAAATTTAT
>JAOUQW010000002.1:17788667-17823382 GCA_028565825.1 Olivaichthys viedmensis
AAAAAATTAATACATGCACTGTGATGAATATATTTAAATATACTTTTTAATCTCTATATTTATTTATATTGAATACTTTGTTATGTACTTCTGTAATTCCATACTTTACTTTTTATGTATTTTACTTTTTGTCTGTACTTTACTTTATTTTGTTCTTCTGTAATTGGATACTTTACTTTTGCATATACTTTTTTACATTTATTTATTGGATTTATATACAATTTGTTATTATTATTATTATTATTATTATTATTATTCGTATTATTGTGCAGTTTGGTCCTCAGAATTGCTATCAGAAACATGTCAATTGAATTATTGGTTATCAGTGCAGAATTATAGGCATTGTGTGTCGTGTTATTTCAACACTGGAGCATCTGCATAATAATTACAGCTCGACTGAATGCTGTGAATAATTGCAGGTGTTTTTTCTTTCTCTCCTCTTTTTATGTCCTCTTCTTCCATCATAGAAAAGCATCTGGCCCCGGCACATCGATGCTAAAACCATGATTGCAATCAAGATGGGGACACACACACACACACACACACACACACACACACTGATGTTATTCTCTTCTCTCTGGTGGTACTTCAATGGCACCATGCTTTCTCTCCTTACACACACCACATTACACACACCTCCCTCTATTTATTCACGCTATCTTTTCCCCATAAGTGACTCGTTGTCACTCATTTTTTTAAAGAATGAAATGAAAAGAGGATATATGTCATATATGCAGCATGTTCTTATTTGGGAAATCACAGGCTACTCAGGCATCTCATCATTCAGTTATATAGCATAAAACAGAATTTAGTTTGAACTTTTTTTCATTTTATGAATAAAAATGGATTTGTATGATTCGTGTAAGACGGATATTTTATACATTGAATTTGCCTGGGTGTAGTCATGATCACTTCAAGATGGACCGTAGCCCAAGTCTTCACTTTGCTGTTGATCCCTTGTTAAGAATATCTGAGGTTTCTATTGGACAAATGAATGCGGTGACTTTGCCTCGCTGTTTGTAGACTTTAGAATTGCTTCAGAGAGCTGAGAGGAACTTTCCCCTCTGATGGACATGTCTGTGTGGTTAGAGCTCAGTCCTGTCACTGAGAAATAAAAATGCATTTAAAAGAGTGTTATTCAACAAAGTGAAGGTCCTTTCATCTGATACTTACAGTCTCTCCTCGTGTATTACGTCCTTGAAAAAGAATAAATCAATACTGCGCATTGAGGGGAAGAAACCTTTCCTACCTTTAAAGGTTGAAAGCTCACGACTGACTTTTAGATTATTTCCTATTTTGTCTGTTATGCATGAGTTAGCTAAAGGAGAGATGAATAGCTGCTAGGAGATTGATAAACAGATTAAAGTCTTTGATTAGATATCCGTATTGAGATTTATAATGATGCGTTCCACACTGTGTGATTACACCTCATAAAGATTCTATAAAGTGCCATATTTTATTCCTTGATGACTTGTAAACACATCGTAACCTGAGTATCACTGTTCATCAGAACATCATGTGCTTACAGCTTTACTTTTTCAAAGAGGACGTCATTAATTGGCCTATAAAACACTGCAGTCGCAGGCCGAGAGGTTTGAGTTATTTGATTTGGAAACGTGTGTCACGCGCATGATGCAGCGTGGCGGTAGCCATGGCGACGGCAGCCATGTGCGTGACCATGCGTCTTTGTTTTCATTTGTTCCCCTGTCACGTGAAGTATGTAAAATGTTCCCAGCGTGTTTAAATACCCGCTTGTTTCCGTCCTGTGTTGTCTTTCGATTTTGTGTGCTGATCACGCCTGTCACGACGTGTGTAATTTCGTTTGTTTCACCCGGTCGTTGTTATGGTAATAAATATGTTTGATGTACTAAGTGGCTTCGCGCTTGTGTCCGCACCCCCGCGCCACCAAACCGTGACAACGTGTTAAGAGGATCGCTCTTAGCCTTCAGTAGTTTTTCCAAATAATCATCTCAAAAAATAAGTGTCACAAAACATTAATGATAAAACCATCTCAGATTTCCTTATCATGGTATATTGTTATACTGCTATATCCTCTCTTCTATCTTTTTTCCCAGTATGGTTTTCAGTTTTATGTAACAGTTAACAATAAAGTGCAAGACAACATAATAGGTGCAATACTATGAAGCCAATTTAGTGCTGAAATCTAAAAAATAAACACAACATGGTCAAATAAATGCACTATTATTCAGAAACACGCACGAAAAATACAAAACACGACTCTGAAACAAATATATGATGGGTTTTTTTTCTACATCACAGTTAAACAAACAAATACAACATGTTTTAGAAATACAAAAAATGTTAGCAAAGAGACATGCTCCAAATACGTCTGCATCACATTTTACAAAAACAAATGCTTGTTCTACAAATGCCAAATACAACAAATAGTCTAAAGTTATTTATTGTCTCTTGTTTAAATGCTGCATCGTATTGCAATTAATAGAATATTTCATCCCTAAAGTCAGTGTCAGGCTTTGGGTAGACGGGAAACAAGGAGACGGCGGATACACATGCAAACGTTTTAATTTACACAACTGACCTTCTAAGCATACAGAAAACACGGACACCAGCATAGACTTTGACATTGACAATGAACGACAACGTGGACAGAAACACGGGGGTTTATATGCACAGACTGATTAAGGAACAAACGAGACACAGCTGGGAACAATCAAAGACCGGGCGCGAACGAGACAGACAGCAAAACATGGACACATGGTGCTTGTCGTCATGGCGACCGCCAAGCGCTGTCATGGAGGAGCGTCCATGACAATCAGTCAGCATTTTTTATCTCCTGATTTTTATTATTTTTGGTCTTGAGGGCAAATTCTCGTATTAAAGGGGTTGGTCTATTAGTCTCACTGTAGTTACTGAATAATATGTGTTAAGTTCAATAACAGGATAATAAGCCGAGAGTTTACGGGATAAAACACTCATAATTTCATTTATTTATCATTTATAAACATTACATTTACAGTACTGTGCAAAAGTCTAGGCACCCTCAATGTTTTTTTAAATAAATTTGTTTTAGATGTTTATTTTATATGTTCATTAGTGTGTCATTAGAAAAGAGCAAATTTTACATTTTCAAATATTTCCAAAAAAATTTAAATGTAATAAAGAAATGTGTGTGCATCATTAAAGAAAGTGAGATATTCAGCACTAGAGCACTTTTTAGATAAAAACAGAGTCAAGGCTGTTCTGGGATTTTACCTGCAGAGACAGAAGCAAGCGAGAGCCAAAGTTCTGCAGAAGAACTGAGGCAAGTTTCTAATATTCTTGGAACAACCTACCAGCCTTATAAAACTGCACGACAGTGTGCCTAAGAGAATTGATGCAGATTTTAAGGCAAAGGCTGCTCACATTGAATATTTATTTTCGTTTTGTTGGGGGGTTTTTTTACTGTTCACTGCTTTTATAGTATTTTTTCTATATTTAGAATCTTTTCATTTCATTATTTTTGAAAACATCTTCACTTTACAGAATTAATTTACATGTGCCTAAGACTTGCACAGTTCTGTATATACATACTCAATGAGATGCCAGTTTGTTCGGTACACCTACCTTGTAACTACACTCATTAGCTCTTTTATCAGGTACACATACCATTTAGGTCATTTCTTAGGTGTACAATTGCTGACTGTAGCCTATCTGTTGCTATGCCTAAGCCTTTAGATCAAAATGTCTTTATGATGATACATTAAATCAGGTGTGTGCAAACTTTTGACTGTTAGCGTGCTGTATATATGTAAACACTTACAGTAGTTGCCAGTTTATTAGGTATTAGGATCTAGTAACTAATAAACTGTTAATTCAGTGTGTATAATCAGCATCATCAGCATCAGTGATGGACATTTCTATACACAAACTATGCAGGCAGTGTAGGACCCCCCCACCGGCCTGCACCCCCACTGTGCCTAAAAAGATGTCATTAATTGAGAGAGAGAGAGAGAGAGAGAGAGAGAGTGAGAGAAAGAGAGAGAGAGAGAGAGAGAGAGAGAGAGAGAGAGAGTGTGTGTGTGTGTGTGTGTGTGTGTGCAGAGAGTGACAGAGGAAGAGAGAGAGAGAGAGAGAGATGAAGGAAGGGCAAGGAGAAAGTATGCGCAATAGCCAGAGAGAAAGAGAGGTTTTAATGTGTGTGTGTGTGTGTGTGTGTGTGTGTGTGTCGGGTCTCCTGCTAAGGAGGAGTGTGGGTAGAATTCCACTCCCTTGCTCTAGCAGCGCTCTGCATCAGCCTACTCCCCAGAGACTGGACTAAGTGCGCACACACACACACACACACATAAACACAAACACAAAATCATAAACAAATGCATATAAGTACACAGTGATGAAATCAGCTAAGGAAAAATGACATATGATGTGTGTGTGTGTGTGTGTGTGTGTGTTCATAACTGTTTGTGGGAATATGTGCATATTTGTGCATTTGAATGTTTCTGTATGTGTGTTAATGAGTTTGTGGGAGTGTGGGAGTATAGCTGTGTGTGTGTGTGTGTGTGTGTGTGTGTGTTGGTCCATGTTTGTCTGCATGTGCCTGTGTTGACCATGAACATGTGTGCATGTTCATAGGCAGTTGTGTGTGTGTGTGTGTGTGTGTATGGGACTTTCTGCTCATTAAGCATTCGCCTCGTGCATCACAGCGCCTATTCGAACGACAAGCGACATGTTTCCTCATCACTTCGTATTTTTGTGCTCCTTCACCCTCCTCGTGCCGCGGACCTCGGCGCAGAAATCCAACGGGCAACGGGTGAGTAATAAACCGCACGTGTGTGCGCGCGCACACACCCACGCGTGCACGCGCGCGCACGGCGCTGTCAAAGGCGCCGCGCACTTCGCCTTTGATGGCTTGTTTACTAATTAGTTAATTAACGAATGTGTTTGATTGGGTCACCTGTAATTGACGTTTCATTGATCGAAAAATAAATAAATAAATAATAAATGAATGGGTCATCTGTGATCTGGCGACCTGCGCTTGCGTTACTGGAAGCTGTCAGTGCCTGAAGACATGAAATCAGAGTGTAGGCTATATAAACTTTTTGGAGTCTGCCTGCTAAGGTTCCTGCAAGAAGGAACGAGAAGAACGGCATGGCATGAGATAGATATATGTGCCTGCATAGACTTATAAATAGAGTCACAACTATTTTTGATTCAGTGCCAATATCAGAGCCCTGGAGCATCAGCCAGTATCTGGTACTGATCCGATACTGACATCCTCACAGTAACCGAGCCGACCCTCTTCAAGCTCTTTGTTGTGCATGTTATGCGACACGTCATAGGCGTGACGGCACCATGCGTTAACACATTTTGTGTCCTATGTTCACGTCCATGATCGGAGTAGCGTCAGTCAATCACAGACATTCACAGTATGAAACATGTCAGCAGATCAAATCCGATCTAAGACCGATCCAGCGTTTCAGGCCGGTATCGGCCCCAATAATCAATGCTCGGTATCTGAGTGGTGCGTCCCGAGTCACCGTAAAGAGTCTCTAGCCTTATTCTAGTCATTGATGCACAGAAGAGAAAAATCCCAGGCTGGGATGAACACGTATACAGTGTTGAATTAACACTCATACAATGTGGAATAAACTCTTACACAGTTCACTCTTATCGTGTTCATTTGTGTCCATCGCCACTCTGTCGGTGTGAATACATGACTGGACTTTTTGCTGCATAGGCTACGTAATCCGATCACACAGAACGGTGCGAATATATCACAACGTTCAAGAAGGTGCCCACATAAACGATTACTGAACAAGCATAACATTCAAAGAGGAACAAACCACTTTCAGATGATATAGAATTCTTTCGTTTATGGATCAGGGCTGAATAGTCCAGCTGTGTGTGGATGGAGTCACATTGTCCTGTGGGTTTGCCAGTGATACTTGAGTGAACCCATTGCCCCTTTGTCGTATACGTCTTTTGCTCCCCTTGCACCCCTCTGGGTTGTAAGAAAGGAGTGAGCTGTTGCCTTCCCGGCACTGCATTTTATACAATTTCAACAAAGACAACATTGTGGATTTCTTTTTTTCACAGCTGAATCAGTTTGCGGGGGCAGGAGGCTGTGAATGGTAGCACTATATGGCTGTATTTAAAAGCAATACTTTTCCATCTGCCAGCCTTTTGTTTTCCATCCGTTTGTCAGGCCGTCATTTTCACAAGTGAGAAAGTCTGAGTCACGGTGATGAGCTTTATTCTTTCCTCACTCACTTTCTCGCCTCTTTCTCTGCTCACTCTGCTTTTTTTTTCTTTTTTTTTGTCTACTCCCCTTTTATACTCTCTGGTCTGAATCAATGATATGACACTGGCCAGACCAACCTCTACAATGTGCCCCAGTTACAGCATTTTTTCCATCTGAGAAAGGGAGAGAAACCTCAAGTACCTGACAGCCCCAGCATTTTAGGCTCAAGAATGATTTGGCACGATTGTCTTTTTCGGATAATGTCTATTTAATGAGCCACAGAGACCACGGAGAATGAGTGAAAGTGTGCGAAAACGAGACAGAAAAAGCAGGAAATGTAAGATGAGAGAAATGGAGAGAAAACGAGTGAGAGGTTTGTGGATGGCGCGGAGGGACTGTCATAATTGCGGTCTGAGCACGTGTTGACTCATAGATGAATCTGTGATAGAGTAATGCATTACTCTGATTTTAAAAGGAGTGGATCATCTGTATGCGAGCATCTGCAGAGCTCAAAGGGTGATGAAAATGTAGAAAACATATACTCGTTGTTTTAATCATGCTGTTTTAATCAATACATTTCTGAAATTTAATGGTGTACCAAAGCATTTTAATGGCTTGTGGAAGAATCCATTCATGTAGAATCGGAGTGGAAAAACAACAGGCAGTTTGAAATTGCAATGTTTTTGTTGCATTACATATTACAGATGTTTTTTTTTACTGTGCGTTAAACAAGTAGTCACTGTATGTGGGTAATCTCATACACTTTAAAGCTGTGCCTTATCATAATGGAAAAGAGAACGTATTGTATTAGAAGCACAGCAAACTTCCTAATTGCGGTTTCCAATTTTAAATTGCTTCATCTTCTTTATACAACCATAAGAACCTCTTTCTACCTTTTCTTGATTTTACATTGATATGCTACGGGTTTCTCATACTCATACCCTTGACAGTTACTGGGCTGCCCGAGACAGGATGACTCTTTTAACAGGTGGTGGACGTGTGATAAAATGCTGCGCTCTATAACAGGAGGGGGAAAAAAATGAAAAACTATGTTGGTAATGCTAAACACATCCTCCCTCTTGCGCCTGAGAGGTTTCTAAAACACCCTGGTGTAATCATTACTGGAGGTCAAAGGGGTTATGATATTAAAAAAGCTGAAGTTAAATGCTTAAAAAACTGTCCTCCCCTTTGTGCCTCATTAAAGCTAACTTATCTCTCAGTTAGCTGTGAGAGCGGAAAGCTTTACGGGGAGTTATGAGCGCTGTGTTGGAAGGTGCATTTGAGCCAATAATAGGATTGTGCACAGTGCGTTTTTACAGAAAGCCAAATTTGATTGGGTTAAAAAGCCTTTCTTGCTATCAGAGGAATTGTAACTTTCCATTCCTGCATTTAATCAGGATTCAGACCCTCTTTTCCAAAACCTAACCTTTCACGCTGCATAGGAGTAAAAGATAGTGTGCAGGTTTTAGGGAAACATCTCAATGAAAGAAATTGTCCACTAAAAATGTATGTTGATGCATTTAAGATAAACTGGAAGTGTATGAATGCCACACAAAAACGTGATCTGTTGTTTATCTATGTCCACAATTGGACAAACATGACCCTTGAATCTCTGTGGTGACAGAGTAGAGAAAGAGAAAACGGTGTATAATGCCCTGAATGACTCAAGCTTTTAATATGCTGCACAAATGCCACAGCAAGGGACAGTCATTTTTACTATATAATACATTCATTATTTTTAACATTTTTGCGCAGTCTTTGCCATTATGCAGAGGCAAAACGTAGCATTTCTGATTTACTGTGAAATGTAAGGGGTAAATGTCCAATAGCTACACGTGTTCTCTGTTCTGTAGCCCTAAGAGATGTTACTCAACACTAGCTTGGGAAGCACCCAGCTGTAAAATGAACAAAATACTAATAAAAAAGATCTACAGTATTTGAGTTGGACAATGTGTGTGCATCTGAAAAATCAATCAGAGAAAAGACTCCAGTCAAATACATACAGATAGGATCTAGTGTTTTGTCCATATTTGTAGAAAGCTGTATATTCAACATATAATCATTAATGGAATAATATATTACATTATATTAGTCTATTATTGTTATTATTGTTAATATTATTATTGCAAGTTAGAGTGTATCATTTGTAGTTTGACAGACTGCTTCATGAACAGTGTGTGTAACACTCCTGACTACAACCTCATGTTAAAGGGAACAGTCACATTTGGCTATTTTTTTTAATAGCGGAAAAAGTGCTGCACCATGCCAGAGCTTTGGAAAAAATAGCAATATTTACCATCAAAGCCAGAAATAAAAGACTAATGACATCTGTGTGTCTGTATCTATCTGTGGAGGGACTTCCTTTGTGGAAGAATTTCGAAATAAAGGCTTCCAAGAAATTAAATAAAAATTGTCATTTGTTTGTGCTGATTTGCGCCATAAGAAATATTGTTGAGCCGATTTTGGAGAAATGGTAACGTTAGGCTATATCTCAATGTAAGCCTATAGTTGAGAGCGACGTCACAGTCCATTTAACCCCATTCAACTTCAAATCAATCCAAAAATCTAACCAAATTAGCGCTTATTTCTGCTGTACAAAAATAGTTTGTGCCTGTTTGACTTTTTTGATGTTACATATTTAATTTACTACAATGTCGCTCTCTCCATTGACTTACTTGGACATATAACGCTATAATGTCTCAATTTTATGGCGCAAATCAGGGATGGAAAACGGTTTTATTTAATTTCTTTTCAGATGGGGTATCAACTTCACTGAGGTTGACATGTATGGTCTATCCACTCATCCCCCATTTTTGAGCTCCAATCTCGATTTGGTGACTTCCAACTTGAAAGCCTTCCTGAATTCTTCTGACTTGAAGTGTTTTAAACATATGCTCGTGTTTCTCAATATATCTAACAGTGTGTAGCTTTGAAATTCGCGTTCTTGATAGCAGCTAACCACTTTTTACCTCTTTCAGCACCTCCCCCGACCTGAAACGTCGCAAAGGAAATCTGGGAGATTGTAGGAAGTAATATATTGTAGTGTCTGCAATAAAAGACTTTTATTCCACTAAAACACTGAACATGTGAACATTTCGTTGACTAGACAGTTGATCACAAGCCTGTTTGACTGTGTGGCCTGCGTCCTTTAAGTTGTGGCTCTCTTTCTGTGTGTCTGTGTGAGTGTGTTTGCCTGTTGCATGCTCTCTCTCTTTTTCCTACATCTATCTCGCACTTGTTTTTGGTCAGTTGGCGGACACTTTAACCGTTGGCGTATTTAACAGCTCTGTGCATGGATTGAATACTGCTTCACTTGGAAGTCACTTTTGATAAAAGCATTTGCCAAATGAATAAATGTAAATGTGTATAAAATAGCCTGGTCGCATGACTTTTGGGGGGGGAATCCTCCCAAAAGAAGGACCTGTTCATAAATAAAACTTATCTAAGCAAAATCAACTGTGCCTCTGGCTGTATTAGAATGCAATATTATAATATATTTCCAACATTTTAGGCCAAAAATTCTTCATTTTCAATGTAGATTTCATGTGGTAGTGTAATTTAGTCCTTAGACTAAATCTAGCCATAATTTGTCTAGAAAACTTGCCACCGGATTTAAAAAAAGCTCCACAAAAACACATTTACATCTGGGATAGATGCAAGCCCTGCATAGAATGCTCAAATATTTCCTGTTCTTTTGAAGTCCATTTAGTGCGTAAAACTTTCCATGACCAGTGAATAATCCATTTTTATTTTGTACGTCAAAACAATGATATGGATCCTGGCGTTATGAGTCTGAGGCACAGGTAACCACGAAAAGTGATTGACTCACCGCCGTTTCACGCTGCTTTAAATAAGGGTCTATGTCAGGTCACACATTTATTTAAGCACCCATTAGAGAAAGCTCATGTTGGGGTAATAAAAATGAATGTGTAAATTGCTGATGAGCTCAGATGCTGGGTCTAAAGCATACCTGCTTGAGTGCATCACCAAAGCCTCGTAAAAGCTGCATAAGGAATAAACACAGGCAGGCGAGTCCGTGCCAAGAGTGCATTCTCCCAGCCTTACAGATCAGAGCCTGGTCCCTGCACCCCTTCCCACCACTCTTTTAATTAGGTCACATCACACCTCACGCAAGCTGCAAGTGTGTGTGTATGTGTGTGACTTTCTACAGCCATACATGTTAAATAGTGCATCGCTGCTCATTGCATGTGTCTGCTTTTGTGTGACATAATGACACTTACTTCCAACAGGCAGACGGCTCATTTGGACTGGGTCTGAGTGAGAGCAAGAGACTGGAAGATAGAGAAAGTGAAAGAGGCTGTGCTGCTTCTGTGGGCCACAGACACGGCTGTGTACTCGATACACAATGAAAGACAGCTGGGATTTGGATAAGGGAGGCTTTCTGACACAGAGAATGTGTTCTGGGTCAGTGCTAAGGCATTTTACTGTGGAGAGATAGTAGTGGGTATCAGCATAATGATATGGCACACTGTGGGAAACGCAGGCGAGATTGCCAGCCTCCCAGAGCCTTCAATTACAACAGGAGAAAGGCAAGTCTTTTTTCCCCCTCAGTAGTCATGAGAAGTGTATCGTAGCAAAATTGTTTTGCCATGTTTGTTATTTGTTAAGCCTCATTATGCTTTATGAAACATGACAAGAGGGTTTTCACTTATATAGGAAGCCGGTGGTTAACTGCAGTAACCCGATCTCATGTTTGTAGGAATTCTAAGGAACAAGAGCGATGTATGAACGAATTTCATATGAAGGAAGGCCTTCGACAAGTTGGCTCGTACAAGTTGGCTTGTGTGAATTCTTCCACATTTTCAATCATGTTGGCCATGTGGACAGTGGTGAAAATTTGTTTTCTTTGTTAAAGCCAAACTAAAAAAATCTAAAAGAGGAAATTACAATTTATTGATGTACTAAGAAGTGACAATTTACTCTCGTAGCTTGTACATTTAGCGTATATTAATGCTACCGTTATTTATGGAAGCAACAGTGGCCAATCAAAATACCTCCTGATCCGCTCCTAGTCTAAACAGATTGACCCCATGGTCATTTGGTCAATCACAAGTATTTTTCATCAGTGTAATGAAAAGTCCAGGCCTCTGGTTTCAGGTTACTGCTGTCCAACATGGAGTCTCTGGACAGTTTGTGTTATTGTAGATCTCAGCTCGATTGTCATGGGCAATGAGAATGTGTTGTTTAGTCACTGGCTTGACTAGGGGCTGTGTATGTGTACATAGGCTACATACAGTACATAAAGCGGTTCTCATACATAATGGGCTCAGTTCATGTATTTTAGCTGTGTAAGGCTTATTCAGGGCTTCACATTTTCAAACCTTTGTACTCGTTTTGGCCAGACAGAATGGATTGGAAAAAGCTGGTGTAAGTGGTTTTAATTTTTAATCCCTGACATCATGGGTATAATAATGGTCAAAGAATTTCCTTTGCTGTCTATTTCTATCACCAGTCTACGCAACCTTTCTGTTTTGCTACATATTTTCCTATGTTCCTTTCTGTTGGATGGCTTGAGTCCTTCCTGTTTTCTGGGTGGCCTCATCATTATTTTAGACATCTCATGAACTGTCATGGTTATTCTTCAGCCAGGTTGGGTTATTAGAGTTACTTAAGGGAAAATTCGATAAGAAGATTTCCTCTTAGTTCTGAAATTGTTCTCACAATAATCCTAGAAGGAGGATTAAGGAAGTTATTGTGTTCTCTACTGTTTCCTAACTAAATTAGTAAAACTTTATTGAGTCTGACAGTGTGTGGTGTATAATAACCCAATATGCCATTCAATATGCTCTGTCTTCCTCTACCCTAACAAAAAAAGCCCATTCTAACAGGAATTCACTAGTCATAAGTTGGAAGTATGGAAGATAATGTCTGAATGTTCTGAGGAAGCACGTTAGCCTTTGTCCTCCCCAATTGGAAGTTGTCGTGTGATAGTGGAGATTCAGCTAGCAGGTAAGAATTGGCTACAGCTGAATTGGGACAGATTGGGTGAACTTGGCTTATCTCACAAATTGATTCACATGAAATAAGGCTGCACAATTAATCATATTTTACTCGTGATCCCAATTTTTGGCTTGTTCAATTAATTGAACTAATTGACAATATTGGTGAGTGTGTGCACAATTCCTTTCTAAGGGCAAGTCTTATTTTTATCCTTATTTTTTACGATGTTTCCATGTGAAGGAATACAGGCTTACGATGTGCAATGTAAAAGAAAAAGGCTTGTTTTTTCTTGATTTAAAGTGATAAAATGATAAAGTGTGATGCAAATAATCTTAATAAATAATCATGATTTCAGCATTGAGCAAAATAATCGAAATGATGCCCTAGTATGAAATCCCAGTTGATTCTGACCATAAATGTTTAAGAAATGCGTGACAGCTTTCATTTCAACTTTATTACATTTTAAACAGAAGTTAATAAGGAGTTTACACTATAAGCATTATTTTTTAATCATTTTTATCATACATTTATTAGTTTTACCCTAACATTTATACAGTATTTCTTCATTTGGCAGACGCTTTTAACCAAAGCAACTTATAAGTGAGGCAGAATGCAGTTCCAGCATATATAGCGTTTAGTAGTTTAGGGCTAAGGGCCTTGCTCATGTGTACAACAGTACATCTCTGGAATTTAAGCTCGCACCTTCCAGTTACTATCCAGAACCTTAACCACTGACCATCTCTTCTCTCCTCTGTCTCTCTGTCACATCTTTTCATTCACCTGATGTTTTTGCTTTACTTTTAAACATTCTTTTTTCAGGGTCCTAGGCGCCACTTTGCCTGCTAATCATTTGCAAGCACATCAGAAGGATTTTTTATGGCAGCCGTTATTTTTTTGTTGTTGTTCCATCTAAAGGTAATGAGCGCTTCACACGTTACAGAGAGAGTGGCTTTGGCACAATACAACATACACACTCACGCACATACACACACACCCAGGATGGCTGCATCTGTGCATCTCGCCTCATATCTCCAGCTTAGCATACACATCCAATGGACTTCAGGCCAGAACTCAGAGGTTTAAATGGGTAACTAATATCTAAGCATTAAGCACAATTACCCAAATATGTAGCCTGCAGTTGATTTTCCTTGAAAGAATGATTTCCCAGCAGGAAATTATCATTATGATGCAGCTGAAAAACCGGTTTACTCTTCTGAAAAGCTCTGAGCCCTGATTCTCTGATCTTTCACGTTGATGATGCTTACATGTGTTTCTGATGTTTTAAAGCAGTGCTTTCCCCCCTCCAATATAAATGCATGGTTATTATGTTGGTAAATATGCCATAAATATTTTCACTTTCAGTGAAAAGTTTTATGTTTTGTTGCAGTGCAGTCCAAATTGTAATGTTATCCAGCAGGAGTAAAATCCATGGTTTGTTTTATGGTAATACAACACAAATTACACCGCAAGAGCCTCTGAAGTGGTGCTGGATTCTTCCAGAAGGAACACTTTTTATGCCTCTGGAGATGATTTGTTTCAAAATCCTGCATTTTAGACTCAAAACAAAGCATATTAATGTCTGAATAAAGTCATAAATGACTATGTAGAAAATACTGTATAATATGTGTATACTGTATAAAGTATTTTAAAATGAAGTAATGTACAATATTGTATTGTATTTTAAAGTTATATTATATATTTAAAGAGTAAATTATTGTATTGTCATGCCCGTTTCACAAGTGATGGATTTCAGTAGTGTTATGTAAGTGTATTATATGTGTATATATATATATATATATATATATATATAAGTTTAAGACTTAAGACTCAGCTTATGAGACTCGGACTTGGACGTGAAAATGTATACTACATTTTGCATGCTTTCATGTCTAAATAGACTACGTAAATAATTGTTTCTTTAATAGTAAATAAAATAACAGTACACAAACTATGCTACTACAACCTACTGCAATTCAAAGGTCACCAGAGTCTCCCTTCTTCCCCCCAGGACCTCATTCAGTGAGATGACTTAGACTGGACTTGGATCTGAGAGCTACTGATTTGAGACTGTATTTGGACTTGACTAAGTGACTTGACTACAACACTGCTATATTTTCCAAGAGCAAAAATCGATCCATCCCGCATCACTGTACAGCATTTTCTTGTAATATGCTTATATAGTGTTTGATTACATATAAATATAATTGTAATTGTAATGTTTTATACGGTTTCCTATATGTTTTAGCTGGTGCCATTTCATTTGAATAATAATGATCAGCAGCAGCTCTCTAGTGTTTGACTCAGAAGAGGTGATGCTTCAACATGATGTGGCTCTACATTGTTTATCACAGCAGTTTTAATCATTTTAGCTAAGGTTTTTATTTGGGCCTAATCTGTCATTATTATCTCAGTTTGTTGAATGTCTAATTTGGTAAAGTACACAGCTTGTGTCTCTGACTGCGAGCCTCAGTAAAGCAATGCCAGTAGAACTGTGGGACTTTCGGATACATAGTGTGAGACTTTCAAAGGCATCGCTACTGAATACAAAGTCAATCTGAAATAAAAAAGACCACAAAATAAATCGCCCTTAGGATTGCTATTATCCAATAACAACTTAATAACAACATACAGTACATTGGCCGTACTCATTCAATCTTGGTAGGGGTAATCCTTTTTTTTTTAGGTGTGTTAATACAGAGTTTCTCTATGTTCTGTTTCTCTCCTTCCACAGGGGTTTCGCTCACTATTTAAAAGAATAGTTCAATAAAAAATCATATTCATGTAATTTTCAGCTTACCACAAAAGCAGTCAATCAGGCAAGACATGTTTGGCGTCCCACCCAAAATCTCTTCCTCGAATAACTTCGGACACCAAGCATGTTTTGGCTGTCTACATTTGGGGTCATTGGGGGGGGAAATTGTGTAAATTTAATGTTTACTGAACTATTCCTTTAAAACAGTTTGCTTCAAGGGGCTGCATTATAGCTTAGCATTTACACTGGGCACACTTTGACTGAAGCCATTTGGCTTGCCTAAGACAAAGCTATGAGGTCGCCTTAGCATTACGTTTTTAATTGATCTGTTTTTGAGTAAAGCCAGTAAGAAGATATAAAGATTACCGGCACTGTTTATCCCTTATCCGATGCTGCCAGAGCAGTAATTCTGTTTTATTTTGTCTGCTTTTAACAGAATGCTCCTATTCCACCAAGAGATTGCTTTAATATCCATTACTGCATTTAGCTTGCACTCGACTTGATACTTTTATTTTAGTCTAAAACAAGCCATATAAGGATTTTTTTTTTTTATTCTCTTAAACTTTATTTATTAAGCCAGACCCTAGAGGCAGAACAGTTAGCCAATCTAAGTGATTAGGAGTCTCCTATAAATGAAATTTCAATTTTACATTCATTGTTTATTTTTCATGTGCTGATTCTAACTGGGATCCATGGCAGTGGCAGATACACTGTGTTAGACTCTACTGAATATGTCATAATCATGGAATAAAAATAACACGAAACAAACTTAATGCAGCTTTATCACCCTTAGGATGGTTATTATGCAATAACAATGCAGTGCTGACATACGTTGCCTGTACTAACTTAATTCTTGGTTGTGGTAATCCTCTCCTGACTATGTGTTAATACAAGGCTTCTCTGTGTTCTATTTTGATGATCAACCTGTGAATTATTTTATCCATTTTATGCATTTAAATTTTATCCAGTAGCTGAACAGGATACAGCTCTTATAAACAGCTTTTACAACTGCAGAGGAGCAACTATTCAGCATTGCAGTGTGCTGGGGGTGTTGATTTATGCCATAATCCCTAATAAGATTTGTAATCGTGGAGTGCATGTAGGTTAGAGATATTGGTTTATCAGTTTTGGGTGAGCGCTGTTGTAGTAGGAACAGTATGTTCATAAATTGTCTAATATTATTACTAACAGCGAAAATCTCTAGACAGTTTTTTCAGTCTCGGCAATACTTCACAATGTTCAAAGCAGTCTGATGTATGTGTAGCTCGGTTATTTATCCTAAAGCATATTATTCAGTAACTACAGTGAAGCTAATAGAAAAGGTACCGTATGTAGTTTCAAGAGTGAGGATTATAAGTCTGGACCCACCGACACCTTTTTACCATTTGCTTTCACATTTGGAGGATTAGTAACTAAGCACACTTCTTGTGAGGGATGGTCAGCTGTTTTTATTCTTACCGCTGTGTCTTAGTGTAACCTAACTGCTTGTTTTAACTTCTGTTTTAACTCCTGCTGATCAACTAGCCGCTGGACAGCAATCCAAAAACAAATTAATGTGGTGTTAAGCATGACCCCTCATGAGTACAGTGTATTTTCAGCCCAATCTCTCTCTCTTCACATGACATTCAGTGTGAATTTTATGCTGAAGTCTTGGACGCTGAAGTATGAAATGTTTGAATGTTTGAGGTAACTGTGGATAGAATGGAAAAGAATAATGTATGGTCATTACTGTCAGGACAACAGGCCTAGCTGTGTGTAATTTGAAGAATAGAGAAGTGCCATTATTGTTGTCTGCTACCTGATTTACAGCCTTTATGCTGCTGGGTTATGCTCAGCTGGGGAATGTTCATGAACGTTTGGACTGCGTGAATCTGTGAAGCATATGATGCTGGATCTGTATTAGTCTACAGGACATGAATAGATCCGTCTGACTGTCTATTAATTCTCCTGTTTTGTTTTAATAACTCTCAAGTACATCACAAGTAATAGCACTGTGCATAATTTGGATTCGGCTTTTCCAGACACATGATTCATCTAAATGGTAGTAGCACAGCTGGGATCAGGGTGATTTTTCCTAATAGTGAAAACCTCTTAAATCTGTGAAACGCATTGAAGTCTTTCAAAGCTACCTCATGCTTAATTAGTCATATTTTCAAACACATTGAAGGTCTTTTTATGGAATTACTACATTTATATGCAAGGTGAACAGTGTATTTTCTTGTTCCTTTATTGTAAACCTGCATAAAAGCTGTAAGTAATAACTGAATGATGCAAAAGACAGTATATATGATGATATTGCTAAATGTGGCAGTATTTGGAGATCTGTAGCTAACTTACTGTGTCCGTTACCATGTTACCGATCATGTTGTGTGTGTAGTGGCTGATTGGGGATAGAGACAGCCACTGCGGGATTATCTGCTCAAAGACCCAGGCCAAACCAGTGTGTGGCTCAGATGGACGCAGTTACGATACTAGCTGTGACCTGCAGAGGGAAAAATGCAAGGACCGCACACTCACGCTAGCCCACAGGGGCCGGTGCAAAGGTCAGTAACCACATCACTCTTAATGCACCTCTTCACTCAACTCTGTCTTTTTTGTGTTTGTGTTTGTTTCCTGTATTTGTTACAATATTATCATTGTTATTATTATTATTATTATTAGTAGTAGTAGTAGTAGTAGTAGTAGTGTAATGCTCTCCTCTATATAACTACAGTTTCAAGTCATCCTATAATAGCATTAATATTTATATAATTTGTTAAATCACCATACAGCTGATCACATTTACACCCTAATCAATCAACATGTAAAAATAAATTGAAAAATCTTTGCCTGTCTTGTTGATTTTCAAAAAGCACTTAACTCAGTTTGGCACAAGGGACTGGTGTAGGTGGCAAAGTGTATGACATCATTAAATCAATGTATTCTCGAAACAAATGTGGGACAAGAATTGGCGATAGAGAGTTCTTCACTCAGGAAAGTGCATCAGGTATGCAGCGTGTCACCTTGACCTGCTGTACAACTACTGCCAGTACTGGGCCCTGGCAGTAAACCTCATAAAAACCAATGTCATGGTCTTCCAGAAAAGCTGTCCAGATGTAAGGAACAGAGATACCAGTTCACTCTCGGCAGCACCACCCTAGAACACACAAGGCAGTCCACTTACCTCAACCTCATCATTACCACGTCAGGGAGTTTCAGCATGACAGTGAATGCACTAAAGGAAAAAACTCGCAGAGCACTATATGCAATAAAGAGGAAATTTCACAACATCGATATACCCATCCCAATCCAGTGCAAATTATTTGAACGCATAATCCAGCCCATTGCACTGTATGGAAGTGAGGTCTGGGGTCCACTCAGTCACCATAGCTACACCAGATGGGACGAGCATCCGACAGAAGCCCTGCATGCAGAATTCTGCAAAATGCTTCTGAAAATCCAAAGGAACACCACAACCAACACATGCAGGGCGATATGGACGATTCCCACTGTCCATAAACATACAGAAAAGAGCCCAAAACTTCTGGATGCACTTAAAGACGAGTCCCAAAGAAATGTTGCACTTTTTAAGGCCCTACAGACCCAAGAGCTGAACCCTGAAAAGAGTGCCCTTAGTCAGCTGGTTCTGAGGCTCACTAACCCTATAACACACACTAACACAGAACAGAGATCCCGGACCCACACTGCTTTACACCCCAATATAAACACCAATCGGCTCATCAAACAAAGTCAAACTAAATATCTGCAACATTAGCAATGTGAAGCTACAAGTCAGAGTAAATTAGAGTGTTATCAGGCCCTAAACAGAGAGTATGAACTGGACAAGTATTTTCTCAGTGTCAGAGATACAAAGCAGCGACAGATCCTGACCAGGTACAGGCTCAGTGCCCACAGTCTCGCCATTGAAAAGGGCAGGCAAAGAAACAGCTAGCTGCCCAGAGAGCAGAGACTGTGAGCTCACTTCACGACAGGTGAGGTCGGGTCGAGATGTGAAACATTTTAAAACACGTGACATTTCCACACCCAAATTTCAAACACTAATCCCAACCTTCAGCGACATGACTTTGCTGAAAAAATGACAGACCTTCCTTAGGGAAGGGCGCACAGCAACACTCGCCGCAAATGTAATGACATGCCATCGCCTGAGAGACAATGGGTGACACTCCTACCAAATTTCGAATTTAAATTTGTTATGTATTAATTAGTATTGATAATAAAAACTGTGGACTTTTATGTGTTCCTAAATTTCAGGTAGGAACTATGGGCTGATTGATCAGTCACCCATACTCACGACTCCCACGCTGGCCTCAGAGGGTAAAGAGCTAGAACTTAAAGGTAGGACCCACCTGATTCTTAATCATTAGAAAGCTTATTTCTTTTCATATCAAGGACAGAGTTTCATACAACTGTATCAGTCAGTGAAATACCCTACAGACCCCAGCTTACAAAAGCAATGTGGTATTCAGTGGAGCTGTTTGGATACGGTTTATTTAACCAGATTGTGACAGGTCACTGTAAATGAAGCCGTATCAGATATTGAGGCTTTACAAGACAGGTAAAGCTTCAAGCCATTTTCAACTGCAACAATTTTTTGTTACAGCTTACTTAGCTAACTAATACATCAGCATCCCACTGCTAATTCGTCAACGTTAAATGTATCAAATTTGGATAGGAAATACAGATACAAGGGTTAGAAACATCTTTATACAGTTCTAGCTATTCATATAAAATAATTACTATTTTATATCATTCATTTTTATTTAGTGTTTTATTTGATTTTCCAAGAATATCTGTGCTGCATCAAGAGCACCCCAGCACCCCTACTACCTGTCGTTAAATTAATAGCTTCTGATCAGTACTTTACAGTAGTTAGGAGCTGTTTGGCCATTCCTCTGTACAAGACTGTCTCAGTCTATTGACATTAAATTTTTATGTTTAGTCATTTAGCACACACTCTTTTCCAGAGCGACTTACAAATAGTGCAAACAGCTAAAGGCACAACAATACAAAGTACTTGGAGAATCTGGATTTATAACCTGAAATACTGGTGATTTATTGCTTAAATGACCAGCTTTAGCATGTCAATGGCACTGCGGTTGGGAATTGGCCATGCTAAAATATGGAATTTCTTCGGTTTGGGCCTTTGGTTATTTATTTACTTCTATGTTTCAGATCGTTGTTATATTGTATTTACCAATGTCATCTGAGTTTTAGATCATAGACAGACATTCTGCTGTTGAGTTTGAATTTATATTTCTGTCAATGACTGTAAGGCATCCAGGCCCTGAGATAACAAAGCGGTTCCAAGCCCTCCACCATGCGCCACAGCTGGGATGAGGTTTTGGTGTTGGTGTACAAAGTTTTGCTTTCTCCAAACAATACATTGTTTATATTTACGCAAAAGTTAAACTTTTGTGTCATCTGTCCACACACGGTTGTGCCAGTAGTGGAACACCCATGTGGTTTTTAGCAAACTTGAGATGGGCAGCAAAGATTTATTGAGAAAACAATGGATTCTTTTGCGGTACCCTCCTATGAACAACACTCTTGTTCAGTGTTCTTCTTATGAAACCTTATGAACACAGATGTTATCAAGTGCAAGATATGTCTGCATTTTTGTGGTCACCATACAGTTCTTTGTCACTTGATTCTCTAATCTACACTCCTAGAAAAAAGGAGTTCCTCAAGGGTTCCTTAGCTGGTTAATGGTTCTAGCTTTCTAAAGGGGTTTTACTTGAAAGCTTTTCTGTAAATCAAACCACTTGTTATATGGTTCTACATAGAACCTTTAGGTGTAGTCATGGGGAACCCAGTGCCCTGCATAGTGCCACACCTAAACCAACTCATGAAGAGCATGATCATTAGCTGCCCAGTTGGATCAGGCATGTCAGCATTAAGAAACAACTCCAATCAGAGTGAGTTCCTGTGATTGGCGTTGAGACCTTGTCTTTGTAGGGTGCCAACTTCTAGGGAGGGTAGCAACAGTGCTGAATTTGCTCCCCTATTTTGTGTGTGGGCTGTGATGGAGCCCCACATCTTTAGAAATCCTTTTGAAACCCTTTCCAGTCTTATGAATTTCAACGACTTCTGGTTGTGTGAAATCTTTATTGATCAGCCCCTATTGCACTTCAACAAACTCTGTTGTGAGGAGCAGGTAACCAAAGTTGTTTGACTTTTTTATATGACAGACCAGGCCAAACACACCGAATTGGCTTAGTCAATTAGAATCGACTTATGCCTTAGTCTAATTACTCTATTTTCATTACGCAAGAGGTTCACAATGGCCTTGATTGTTTAAACCATTTCTCCAGTAAAGGTATGGCACTATAAAATATTGTATGATCCACATTCTTTGTGCAACTCCATTGTTAATATGGTAACTAATATGATGGACAGAAGTTTCCAAAGCATGCTAAAAAAAAATCTGACCACCTCATTTGCAATTGTAAAACCTGCTTTTTAAATAAGAACAGTATGAAAGAAAATCACAGTATGATAACTGTACAGCCTGTACAATTATCTGTTTTTTTTTTTGTTTTTTTTTATCACAGTGTCTGGTTACAACTTTGCATGAGAATTACATTAAAGGTGATAAAAATGCACAGCATGGAAATTATTGTGTAACTACTTTCCTTATTATGGTATTCTGTCATACCCCTACTTAACACATTCGATCATTAGAAATAGAAAGAGAGGACAAAGATGGTAACAGTTATCAAGTACAGATGCATTGTTAGTTTCCATGTAAGTCTGATCCTGCCTTTTCCTGCCTTCAATGAGTGAGTGGTCCTAGCAAGTGCTCTTTGTTTCTGTTTCTGTGTATGCCAGATTTTTGGGTGACCCAAAGTTTTGTAGTTTGTGTTTAGGTACCCTTTGCTTTTGAGTGTGTTTTGCTTTTAGTGTGCATAAGCCTATATATGTTTACATATGTCTACCAATTTGTGAGCATGTACAAAACTGATCTGAGATTTGTTTGTTTAACAGCGGGAAAATTATACACCATTACGGTACTTAGCCTCTCTTTGGCTGGGAGCATTCCAGCACTGGAATCCAAGCTTTAAGTGTTGTTTATTTGTCCAATATGACCCAACACCCACCACATTCTGCTAAATGGCTTACATATTGAAATATGTTTATGACATATGTTTATAGTGGTGTTTCCAATTTAAAACCTCATAGTTCTGTCAAGTAGGTTTTAAAACATTTTTATTTGACTGACTGATATTTTTCATGCTGGTCATTTTTACTCTTATAAATTGACAACTTATATGATGCATTGATTTAGTACCTAATAAACTTGTGAACTCAGTATATATGCAAATATACACTGTAGGATTTTGTAGGACTGTAGAATTTATTTCTAGTATAATTATTTATTTATCACTCAATATTACGGTCTTACACCATTTTGCATTTACATTTGTTTTGAAATGATTTAACTCCACTTCTTACGCACATCATACCTGCCATATAAGAGGTTGCACAGCATTATGAGTGTATATGGAGTGTATTTCAGTGATATAGCTATCATACTTGTGTGTTTTCTAAAACGTGTAAAGCCTGAGTTAGTCCAGCTGTGTGCGTGTTTTAGACTCAGGCCAGTCGAAGTGCCTTATGGAGAGGAGCCAGGCTCTGGAGCTAGCCAAGAGACCACAGGAGTCCATCTTCATCCCGGAGTGCAATGAAGACGGGACGTTTGCCCAGGTGTGTCAGCGCTCTAGATCACCAAGTCCTATACATTACCTCTGACACTACAGAACATGAACAAGCGAGTCATCTGGGACTTACCCGCCTCCTTGATCTGACTCCAAGGAACATGAAGCTTCCCTGTATTTCTCATCAGTAGCAAAATATCAGGAACACTTTTGGAAAAGCGTACATTGACTTACTTTAGAGACCTGCTCTAGTCACTTGTTCCATTCATGTATTAATTTGTCACAGAGTGCTTGCCAAATCCAGACTAGCTGTCCATGAATAAGATTTATTGTTGAAGCTTTCCCTTCAGTCTGTCTGTTTGGTGAACATCTTCAGTAACCTTTGGGTAGTTTTCTGTGGAAACAAAAAAAAATGTCTCTGTTCTCTGTGTTTGTGTGTTCTCAGGTCCAGTGTCACACACTCACAGGTTACTGCTGGTGTGTGACCACAGATGGGAAGCCCATCAGCGGGTCCTCAGTGCACAACAAGACTCCGGTGTGCTCAGGTACTCCAGTGTGTGTGTGTGTGTGTGTGTGTGTGTGTGCAGAGCCAGCCCGTCGTTCTGTGGGGCCCTTGGCAAGATTTTAAAAATGGGCCTTACCAACATAATTTTACCCCTGCCTGGCGAAATCTATGCTGACACAAAAACATTAATATAATCAGTGGAAACGTGAAAAGCCATTTATTTTTTCTGAATTATCAACAAGCATTAAAGGGTTTGCATAAAACATGCACATTTAGTCCAAAGAAATTTAGTGCAAACAGTAAACATGTGTGTACATCATGCCAACACTAATAAAAAGAATGTATAACATATGTTATATATGCACTAATGGGATAATATATTAATTAATGCACTATACATGTGGATTATTTCAGACTTCATTTTTGTGGGTTTTATGGTGACAAAGGAAACATTTATTTCATCAGAATTAAGAGAATTAAAAAATTATTTTTTAAAATATAAATCTTGCAGCTGTGACACAAACCACTAGCAAACTACAAGCTTATTTGAAAATTTTTAACTTAGAAAATATAAAATATTCAACAAGAAAATATAAAAGAAGAGTTGATTGTCAAATTGCCCTCTCTGTGTTAAACTTAAAAGTGTAGCTAAACGATAACACGAGCCTGAAGCTTAACTTAAAAAAAAAAAAACATTAGCAAGCTCCAAGCACCAGGCTAGCAGACTGTAACGTTAAATTTACTGCAAAGTACCAAAAATAAATTCCTTCTAGCTTTGTAACGTTTAACTTGCTGAATTTATCCACACAGTAAATTGCTCGTATACATTCACAATAAAAGATTAAATTGATGAATTGACTGGGGTTGGATATTTAGTTAGCTGGGTATAGCTAATATTGCTGTGTCAAAAAAATGCTTGCCTTGGCTAGTTACCATGATAAAACTAATAGCTACCTAGATAGCATTAGTAGTAACGTAATAAAGAATGAAAGTTTAATATGGCCCTACTTCCTACTTTCTTCTTCTTTTTTCTATCTTTGTTTTTATTGTCTCCGTGCCGAAGAGGTAATGTCTAAACATGTCATCATTGGCAATAATGTACAGTCGTATTAGCCAATGTAGACACGCAGTACCCCAGTCTGCTGACTGGCAAGATGATGTACCTCTTTCATCAATGTGGGCATAAAAATGAAAATAATGAACAATAATGAAATAATTTACGATAAAAAGGGTCTAATTGATGGGCTGGCCAAGTGTGCGGATATATATGACAGGATATACGCACATACCTGTATATGATTGTGAGTCGAGTGAGTTCACTTCAGCAGTGGTAGGATTTAATTCAGTATTGCTCATTATTGCTGCATGTGTTGAGAAGCATGTTTGTTATGAAATGATATAAATGAGTCTGTACATCATAACCTTGAGACCTCTTGGACTCTGTTTGTGCCAGGTTCTGCTCTTTCTCTGATGTTTTAACTAAACTACCATTGTGTTTATTTTACATGTCCTCTGTTTGTGCACTGTGTCTGGTTTTGATGGATGTCTTGGAGGAGTTTCTCGTACTTTCTCTCTCCTCTTTTTCTCCCATGTCCTCCTACGAGACAGTGCTTTTTTCCACAGCTCTTCTCCCTCCCATACCCTTACCATCAAACACACACACACACACACTTTCTTTTTTTCATGCAATTGCTTTCCAAGGAAGAGTGTTTGGAGTGAGGGGAACTGAATGTGAACGGGGATACTTTCCTGTAACGGCTATAATTTTCCTACTGAAGATAACTCCCTGGACTTCTGCCAGAATTAGATTGCACTATGACCAGAGCACCTGTTTCTAGTCTAGTTTTTCTTTTTCTTTTTCATGTGTTTTTACATTGCATAGTTAAGGGCTACCTCATACTGACCCAAGCTTCTATAAACTCTCCAGGCTATTTCACATTGTTAATCATTTCACCCATTACGAGTGCAAGTACAATATATTGCAGAGCCATCTTGGAAATGTTTACAGTAACATTTATATTCCAACTTTTGAAGATGGCAGGCTTGGTATGTATTGTATTGACATTAAAGCTAACCCCTCTACCTGTTGCCCTGCTGTCCTGCATAAGATCCAATAATTTCATTATTGTTTCTTGCAAAGATACCCTCATTTTTATCTATGCGCTCTTCAACATGCCCAAACTCCTCCTGTCCTGTATTTTTTAGGGACCTCACCTGCTTAACAGAAACCTTGCATTTTATTAGGTTCTGTCAAGGAGCCATTATTAAATTCAGCCAACATGACAAATTCTTGCTTGGATATTCAAAGGATGAGGACCTGTAACAAACTAAAATAAATAAATACAAGAAAATACCAAGGAATCATGACACAAGTGAAATATCTCACACACGTTTGCAGGAAACTTCCGTGAATTTATGGGAACTCATGCTGGGACGAGTGGATTGACAGGTAGTGAATTCCATTCAAAATTGCCTTTTATTCAAATTCTTTTCTCCCTCCCATTGCGATTGGTGTAACTCCAATTTGTTGGATTCATGCATGCCAACCTGAATATGTGCATGCACCTGGATATGCGCCCTTGTTGTTCTCTGTCTCAGGTGGAATTAAGAATAATCTACAGTTAATCAATTTATCAATTTAAATGTTATGCATGAAATCACAATTCACAAATCCGCATTTGTGATTTTGTGATTTAGGTACTATTTGACAAATCTGTTGTACTTTAGAAGTCATTAAATTAATAGTCATTAAATAGATTTTTAAATTAAAGTCTGCTCAATGTCTTATCTGCATCAGGTTCCAGAGACGTTTTCTTCCTGACTGTACAACAATATGCGCATGCTTCTTCATAAAATTGTATTTGACTTTTTATCGTTTAGACACATTTCTAATTCATTACTGCGTAGTCCAGGTAAATCCTGCATCTAAAAAATTTTTTCCTGTGCTCGCTTTCTTAAGGTTCTGTAACTGATAAACCTCCAGGACCACCTAGCAGAAAAGGTGAGCTGAGATCAACAGAAGCTATTGGTGATCTTTTGTGTGTTTGTGTATGTTTTTGCGTGTACAGTACCAGTTAAAAGTTTGGGCATACCTACTCATAGAAGGGTTTACTTTATTTCTGATATTTCCCATATTTTAGAATAATAATGAATTCATCAAAACTATGAAATAGCACATATATTTAGCACACTTATGCAGTGACCAAGAAAGTGTTAAACAAATCAAAACAAAGAAAATCTTAAATGCTAGATTTTTAAATTGCTGCTTTTAGACTGCTTTTCACACTCTTGGTAGTCTCTCAAACAGCTTCATGAAGGTCTAAATGAAAACTGCTCTTTGGGAGGATTTTTTTTTTTATGTGCCTTTAGATCTAAATGTCTCAGATCATTTAATCAAGTGGTACTTTTTTTCTGGTACTGTATGTCTATTTATGTGTGTGTATGTGCATGTGCATGCATGTGTGTCTGTGTATGTGTGTGTGTTTGTACAAATGTATTTGGTTTGATATATAGTCACAGTAACACTGGGAGGTTAAACTGGAGAACTGCCTGTGAACTTTAGGAGATGCTGTTTTCCAGTGTACCAATTTCCCTGAATTTACTGTAGCCTGTGATCTAGCACGAAAGAGCACTTTTCTCTTTCATCCCACCATGTTAGTTTATCCGACTGTGGTCAGCTCGCTACACAGTTGCTATTCTACAAGAAGCAGCTTATTTGTGTCGAGCTTGACTCCAGGCTTGAGTTTATGTAAGTAGGTGCTTGACTTATTGGGATCATAAACAATGAAAACATATTCCTGTTGTTAGCTTTTACAGCTGGTGTGAGGACTTAGTGCTGATCAAAACCTGAGAATCAATGTTCCTGCACCCTTCTCTGCCACAACACATAGTGAAATCTCAAACCACTCATCCAGAGGTTAACAGCAGCCAGGACGTAGCCTTTCAGCTCTTAACTCTGGAGCGCTAGGTCTTTTTTTACAGGCCCCGGGAGCGGTGTAGCGGGGTGTGAGTGTGGCCAGAGGTTTACTGTGCAGGGGCAGAAGGGAGTGTGTATAGACGGGGGTTTACTGTGAAGCGTGCTCAGGGTTTGGCCCTGGATCTCACTTTTCGGATCGTGTTACACTTTGCCTACATTAGACCGTACCCTCGGAGCCGCAGCTATGGCTGAGTGCTCGTTAAACAGACGTTAGTGTCAGTACCAGCCAGGCGCACGTTGGTGTTGCAGCACTTTCTGTTCATGATAACCTTGAGCCAAGCCTGGTTTCACTGAGCTACTCAGGTTATGCATGTCAGTGAAGCAGTTCACATTCATAATTTCAGCTGAAGTACATGGCATTTTGTCGTTCGGAGTAAAGCCTCGGTAGGGTCCAAAAAGCTAAGTCCATTACAAAGAACTGTTTTTAATTTTTCTAAATTCAGTTGATGGTTATTATTCAAGACTACATTATTTACAACTGAGACAAATCAATTTTTTCCATCTGTTTGAGCCCAGTGTTAGTTGTGGTTGCCGCATGGAACTGGAATTTGTGATTACTATCTAATTCATGTTGGTCTTGTGTGCACACAATATGCCTGTCCAGAGTATGAATAATTGGTAACTTTCCAGTGTCAACATGAACTTCTCAGAATTTCTCCCCTTTCGATGGAAAAATTGGGCAGCGCTAACCTTGGGTAAAGCTTACGTAAGCTTTACCATCACCAATCACAAGGCTGATGTTTCTTGTCCCTCCAGCACAGCTTTTATCAAAACTAGGCCACCTATCAAGCCTGAGCATCCTAGAGCGCAAAAGCTAACCTAGCAAGTGTAGCCACGCTTATCTAGCAAGCATGGTCTATTGTGATAATTGCAATAATTAGGTAGGTTTGTACATGTAGTGTTGAACAAGCCCAATTCTCCCTGCTGAGAATATTGGACAGACGGATGTCAATCAAACGTGCTCATTAGGATATTAAGTCACACCCGGATAGTTCTCAGATCCGTCTGATTTTATCAGCAGTGTTTTATCTTTTTTTTTTTTTTTTTCAAGCATTTCTGAATGTTTAATATAACACTCAAGGACCTTACTGTATGTTTTGCTCTATTTAAAATGCCAGAATACACTTTAATGATCTAGTCATTGCAATGTAAAATACAATGCACTGTAGGTTCAAATCTGACCATTGCTGCTGTCTTTTGATGATAGACTAGTGAAAGTGAGAATGTTACACTTCAGCTGAGTGTTTTATTCACTCACTGAGGTTCTCGAGTGGGGTGGCCTATTTAAATGGCAGCTAAATTACCTAATTGCAGTTTAAATAATGATCTTCTGTGTGACCCAACCTCCTATACCAGCTGATTATAGCATTAGCATGACTCCCTTGCATGTGCTCGATGGGGCCCAAAAGGAGAGAGGGCCGAATGCAATGCCACATGTCTGGGTAAGTACTGTAGGACACTACAGCCATGATACAGCACACATGCAATAGGCGTTAATAAAATGCTGAATCTGCATATTAACAGAGAAATACCCACCACAAGACCCCTACTGTAGGCACCAGTGGTTTATAGGTCTTAGTAATGGCTTACTTGTGTGCTCTGTTGTGTGCGATTGAGTGATATATGAGAAAGGTGTAGACCATTTAAATTATCTGTGCATCTCCCTACCTATAAATTCTATATAAAGTCTGTATATGTTCTCTATATAATTCTATATATATTCTCTATCTTCTCTTTTTCTGTACCCTCTACCTTTTATATCCTTCTGTTTTCTGTGCTCTTGGCCGGGCCATGTGCAAATCCCAACCATTCAACAGTTCTGGAGAGTAGATTGTATTAACCTCAATAATGGTAGTCTCTTTCCGGTTCTTTCTCACTCTCAACCCAGATGATGGCTCCAAACCCACACCCACTATGGAGACCCACGTCATCCCAGATGGTGGAGAAGGTAAGCCCATCCTCCAAATAAGGATTAAAATACTCTAGATGTTGTCCTACATCTAGTGTGTTTATGTGTTTGCCATGTGTGCTGCTCGTTATGAGCATGTCAAATGTAGTATGATAAATTGTTCTCCTGTTTTTCTTTTCTTTTTTGCGGTGGGGGCTACAGAGATCACATCCCCCACACTGTGGATCAAGCAGCTGGTCAAGCAGAACATCACAAGCAGCAGAAGGCCAGGTGAGAGTCCACACTGTGCTTCAGCATGTTTATAAGTCTGCACTGAATATTGTATATTATCTACATTCTCAATGCATCACTGGACGCTTGTTTTTAACCTCTACTGACAAACTGCACTATTTCAGTCTTGCTGGTTTACTACAGAACAACATGCTTGGTTTGTGCTTGTTACTTACTGTTCCTGTGGGATCACAAGTTACTGTATGTGCCATATGTTACCAATCAGAATCCAGCAAGGCTGTACGTTACCTTTTTGTGCAGGTAGCACTGGTGCTAGAAAAGTTGCAAGTGTTGTAGCACAAATGAAAATACTGTAGCATTGACATTAAATGTCCATAATAACACTGCAAACAAGTGTTGATCCTCATAAGTGGCACAAGTGGTTAAATTAACTGTGTACAAAAAAAACCAGAGACAGAATGTAAAAGGTTTGACCACAACTACAATAAGCACTAGTACTTGGAGTGTAGTGTAGTTAGGCCTTTTAGCCTAAAACAAACCAGTGAAAGACGCTAAAATATGGTTTTGTAGCGGTCAGTGTATCGATTCTGTGATTGTGTGCGTTGCCATGAAAATGACTCCAAGTTATCTCGCAGTTAGCATAGCTCTGATATGAGATGAACATGCTAATATTTGGATGAAACCATGTACCACACAAAAGCACAAAGTCCTTTCACATGGGTGTGACTGTGATCTTTTTTAGCACAGGAGACATTTTTCCTGTCGCATAAGACAGTATTCTCGCACTATGTAGCCCTGACTATTTGCCACGGATGCATGCAGCTTTATACTGCAGAAAACGCTGTTGAAATTTTGTCCTTATCACAACTGTAGTCAATCAGCCAAGACATATTTGGTGTCTTAGGTTTGCTTCATTTGTTTTGCACTGGAGGTACAAGGCTAATGCAGCTTATAGCTGTCAGGTTAGCATTTTGCAAACTGCATGTCTAAATCATCACACACTCGCCTCAAACCGCATTGTGGTGTTAAATAATCTCACTTGCTAATGTCTAATTTGGTTTATGACACTGTATGACACACTGTTATCTATAAAAATGGACAAAAGGATGTTGCAGAGCTAAAAACACTAATAGCAGCTTTCTTGAAGCTGGAATCACTTTTTTTAGTTTGGTATCACTCCGTGCCACTCAGGTAAGAGGTGTGGCCCAAAGTTTGAAGGCAGAATTATACATTAGAAGCGATTCAGATGATAATATAGAGTTATTCTGTTATTCTGTAAGCTTTCTGTACTTGTTACCTACATTAGCCTCGTAGCTAAAGAAGCAAATTCAGGACACCAAACATGTCTTGGGTGATCAACTACATTTGGGGTAATTATCAAACTATGGTTTTAAGTCATTTCCCTTTCCCATTGTCAGTAGCTCTAATGAGTAAAGCTTGTATTGACCTTTGTGCTCACCCATCAGCAGCCATGCAGCTCGACTCTTATGGACAGATGGATTTCAAAACGTCTTTATAACAGCATCTTTGCCAAAGCATTCAAGTGATGCAGATTGCACAATGTGTTTTGTCTTGTTTTAGATTCAATATAAAACATGTCCAGGAGTGGAAACCTAACTCCGCTCGGATTATGGCGCCTGTCTCTCTCTTTCTCGGCTCTCCTCGGGGTAATTTGTTTAGTGTGTCTCCTTCGCAATTTCCTTCAGATGAATACGGCACCCTCTGGGCATGCCTAGTCAGCTCCACAAAGCCGGGGGAGTTTCACGCATTGACAGGGGAAGTGCACAAAAGCGGATTGGATTATAGGAGTCCAGGAGATTCATGATTGATAGCAGAAGTGTATGCATGTATGTATGTATGTGTGAGTGAGTGTGTGTGTGTGTGTGTGTGTGTGTGTGTGCATTTGCATGTGTAATTCCAGTAGCACATGAAAAGACTGTTTTGAGACATGGCTTTGGTATAACTGTGCGTTTATGGCTCACATTGCTTGCAGTTGGTAAAGAGAAAAATATGTTTATTCTGTTTTCTGCCACAAAACGTTTTGGGGGCATTTTGTGCTGCAGCAAACACTCGGTCAGCGCAACGTAAAAACTGATTGGTGTTGACAGCTGTTTGGGATCCTTTCGAGCCTCCTCCTGCTTCTGATTAGCAGTTGATGTTCTGAGAAGACGAGTAGACCATCAGTCCTCTGTCTGGCAATGTGGTGGTAGTTTTGGGGCAGTTGATAGAGGCTGTTGAGCTGGCTTAAAGATCTAGCTTTTTATTCTGGAAAGCCCAAGGCCATGTGGTGATTCACAAGGGAGACACAGTAACTTTGGAATTGATGTTTCATCTGCAATTAGAAGAGCAAGACAAAGTTATATTTTGAGCTGAATCTAATACAATAAGAACTCCGCAATATAATACCTCTTATTGTATTAGAGATACATTAAATGAGAGATAGTAAATCAGTAAAATATTTTATAGCTATACACTATAATGTATTTTGAAAGGCCTCTGCTTACTACTGCCCCTTTATGAATTAAGGCAAATGGAAGAAAAAAGTAATTAGATATATTCTGTAGTTTGTTAAGTTAGATGAATATAAATTCTGCCCTCCTTCCTTATTGTAGAAAAGTCATACCAGTGTGGAGTCTGAGAAGCATTACTGGTCAGCTAATTAACTTCAACATATTAACTTCGCTAAAAAAATCCAACTTGACCAACATACTGCAATTGAATTATGTTGAAGAATTTGTGGTTTAAGCTTTTTCTTTTGTTTGTTTGTTTTTTAAAAGATCTACTTTTCCTGCCTCTCTATTGAACTAAACAAATGTTATTCTGTTTATTTTAAATCTCCCCCCTATAAGTGTGTGTGTGTGAGAGAGAGAGAGAGCAAGAGTGAGAGAGAGACAGATTAAGACAGGGAGAGCAAGCGACCATTATATTTACAGGATACTCATATGTTTGAGCACTTTATAGCTGTTTTGTGTGACCTGAAGTTGGAGACCACTGAGGAAATCACATCACTTTGCAGATGTCACATGCACGCCGCCTCGCGGTGCGCACCACGTGACCGCGCGTGGCGGTTGCTACGACAATGAGCACCACGTACTTTGTATTTGTGTTTTTGATTCCCTGTCTCGTGATGTGATTGTTCCCACCTGCATGTCGTTTGTCAGTAATTAGTAAGTGTTTAAGAAGCCCTACTGTTCCTGTCCAGTTTGTTCCTGAATGTTCCGTGTCGCGTTGTATGTTGTGTAGTGCTTTCGTTTATGTTTTGTTGTTTGGAAATAAATTTCTGTTTGCAACGGCTTTGCACCTGTGTCCTGCCTCCGCGCCACCAAACCGTGACATCAGAAAGCTTACTTCATATCCACTAATCAACAGTAAGCAGCAGAGAGAAATGACTCTTTCAGAGAAATGCTGTGAGTTCTCACCTCAGCTTTCCTCTCAGTCCTTATTTGTTTGGACAGAATTCCTCCAAAATCTTTTGTCTTGACAATAAAAACGGCAGAAAATGAAGAAATGAAGGACAGTCAACACAGGAGACGAGTCACAGATAATGTTTCAAACACACATTATGAAAATAGAGGTGATGATTGAACTATGGCTGTGACTTTTTTGTGTATAAGGGAACCAAAAAAACAATTTTCTTTTGGGAATCATAGCTGTCTGGCACCAGTATACCCTCACTATCGTAAACAGTGCTAAATAATTTGGTTGTGAGGAGCCTTGGACAGGAGCGAGAGCAACTCAGAGCACTTGAGCACAAAGCAGGAACCTTGACTCACACTCGCGCTCTATGGCAACCGCTTGCTGGAAACAGGTCCCCCCCCCCCCACACACACACACACACACACCCCACCCGCTGCGTCCTTCCAGCCAGGTCCCACTTAAATCGCCCCAGGCCTGTTCCAGAGCATGCCAGTACTGTCATGCCGTGTACCAGAACTGTTTGCAAAGGACACAAAAACAAAAACACCAGTGTTTAGTTACAGCCAAAGAGGTCATATATCATGCTTTCCATTCTGAGTCTCAGACAACCCTTGGCTTCTACAGCCTTTAGCTGGCCCGTGGCATGATCTACCATTTAAAAACCCACAGTTCCTTCTTTATCCGAGAAATTCTCTTACCCACAACGTAAACTTGAGGAGTAACATGAGCTTGTATAAAATGACTAGGGTCATTAGATTAGAATTTTTTGGGGGAGGGGTGGGTAGGGGTGCATAAGCTCCCGTTTGTTTTATTCGTCCACCTGTTTGACAGCTTGAATAAGACCACTGCAGAAAGAGAGCGTCTCAGGGAAAGTGGCTGAGATGGCTGTTGTTGGGGCTCCATAAACACACTTGATTAAAAAGGACACGAATTAAGAGTGGTGAAAAAAGCCATCGTCTGCGCAGCGCTAGCTGGATTAGCTTCAACATGTGGCACTGTTGTACTTGGCCCCCGGCGCGGTGAGCAATGTGCTAAATGGATCTCAACATAAATAGAGATTTATGAGACAACGCGTTAAAATATTTAAACGAACATCTCTTAAGTGTTCATGGCGTTAATAATGGTGGTGTTGGGCGCGGGGGGTTGGTCTGTGTGAAGTTTCAGTCCTCAGAGAAAGGTCAAAGATGCCTCTTGAGAATATTTCCATCACTGAGCTTCTGCGTGTTCTAATTTAACCAAGCACTTCCACTTTCCAACCACTGCCTTGTGTCAACACTGGATTTCATCTGCCAGTTCTAATTTTGTCAATATAGGCTAGACAACTATGAGCAAAGTATGGCTGCATGTTGTACAATCACAACTTATAAAGGCCCTGTAATATAACTATAATATAGATATAATAACAACCTGTAGGACTGACACTTGTATACTCTATAGTATATTTAGTATATAGTACATTTTGTAGATTTAAGATATAGTACATTTGTATTTAGTTGTATCAAAATGGTCGGCTGCATTCAGCTCCCTCTTGCCACTCAGTCCTGTATTACAATATTAAAGATTTGATGTTGTACCTCTTCAAGTTGTACACAAATTCCTATGACATTTGTTTATAGCAAGTATAAAATGGTGCATCACATTTAATCCTAAAGCAATTCATACTTTTTCTGTTTTCCATTATTCTCTCAGCCCACAAAAGGACCATGTGACTGTGACACACTGTCCCGACTCTGTGAGGACTCTGCACTCTGTGTATTGATTGACTGTGTTTCTCGTGGTTTTAGAGAAAGTTCCCTCTTGTGACCAGGAGAGACAAAGTGCACTGGATGAGGCTCGGCAGAACCCGCGAGAGCCCATCTTTGTCCCAGACTGTGGGCCGCTGGGCCTGTACAAGCCTGTGCAGTGCCACCAGTCCACCGGCTACTGCTGGTGTGTGCTGATAGACACAGGCCGGCCCATACCTGGGACCTCAGCCAGGTAAATACAGGACAAAGGGCTTAAGCAACAACATCTGAACAACAGTGCATTTTTATTAAACAAGCATATGTCTTTTTATACGTAATTCATAATTCTTTATATATATAATTATGCATTTATGAAAAACTACTGA
>JAOUQW010000002.1:17836528-17847840 GCA_028565825.1 Olivaichthys viedmensis
AAGATTTTAATCACAAGCATTCCATGTAGTCTGCTGAAATTAGGGTCTGGTGGTCATAGTTGCACATAACCAGTTTGTTATTATAAGATCACTTTTTTATTTTTATCTTGGTAACATTATTTGCGGAGCAAATGGACGAGGCATGAACAGAAAAATGGTTTGTCAGCACACATTCAACATTGTTCACACCTTCTGTCTACTTAACCGTAACCATAACATACACATTCTTTCAGTAGTTGCAGGTTTAAACACTTAGCATGTCTTTGTGAGCTTGACCTAAAGATAATGTAACATATCAGATGAAACATAGTTTAATGAAACGTGTTGTTCTGTGGATTTCTTTAATGGGATATAGACACTGTAAGGCTCTGCATCACAATTTGTCTGATGATATGTTACATTATAACAAACATATACACCGATCAGTTATTTTAGAACCAAAATCAATGATGAAATACGTTGGTACTTAAAACAGCCTTAGCAGGGCCAGGATTAAAAAACTCCAAATGATCACAAAGGTGATCATTGATGACACTATGACAATATGAATTGTCATAGTGTTACAGGGCTTTTGATAATAAGAATAAGAATAATAATGCCATCCATTTCCACATTCTCCACATTCTTCTACATAACCCCTTCTCCGCAGCAGAGATATTAATAACAATACAATCGTCAAGGTTTCTTAAGAACTGTATAGGATATTCATAACACATGTATAAGCATTGAGTAACATATCTATAGAATAATGCAATCTAATATATATAAACAGCTTATATCAATTTTCTCAAAATGACGCAGTGTTTTATAAAGTAAATGGTCTTATACTGACATAAAGGAAAATAATTGTGTTTGATGCAATGATTATTGGAATTTCCCTGATTACATGATTCTGATTACTTCAGAAGTCGTATACAGTATATAACACATAAGGTTTGTTAAGATCCATGTATTTATATCACGTTCATAAAGCCTTAGTCCCTCTCTACAAAGTGTCATTCGTGTTTATCTGGTCTGTTTGATAACCCTATACTAAAGTGGTGGATGTTTATTCCATTTATGATGCTGCTATGAAGCCCCATTACCAAGTAATGCAGAGCTTGTAGGACAGGCTCATATTTAAAACAGTGGTGGCTCAGTGGTTAAGGCTCTTGGCTATTGATCGGAAGGTTGTAAGTTCAAATCCTGGCATATTTGAGCAAGACCCTTAACCTTCAACTGCTCAGCTCAATTGTAAATTGCTTTGGATAAAAGCATCACTGAAATGAGTAAAGGTAAAACCACATATACCAGGTCTATGAATGATTTTGATCCCCTCAAATTAAAGTAGTAATCAAATGAATTTGTTTTACCTCAATGTAAGGCTGTTCACTTTACAAAACATTTCCTGCCATCGAGTAAATACTGACATGAGCTTTTCAAAAATACGGTAATGCATTATTGTATACATTGTTCTTGTTATTCACTGCTTATATATGTGTTATGAAATCCTTATGTAGATGAGAAATATCCCAGAGGTGTACTGAGCTAAGTCTCCCAACATGTGCTGTGATCTTTCTGATTGAGGAAAGATGGGGTTTGTTGTTGTTGTTGAGTGTGTGTGTGTGTGTGTGATGGTTTTCCATGTGTGTATTTGTCTTTGTGGAGATGTCCTTGGATGCCATTGCTTTGGCTTATGAAAAAAATGAAACAGTGAAGTTGTAAATATGTATCATATGTGCTTTTTGGTCTTTTATTTTTTTCAGCATCAATCTTGCAGCGGTCTTTCTAAACACAGTATTACCATCATTTAGAACCTCTTTTGAGAAAAATGTGTAATTAAAATGTTTTGCCCTCAACATGAGTTTGTTTAAAAGTCTGCTCATTTAAATTAGCACAATCTCAAGTGATCCAGCTGATATTACTAGAATAGTCATATTCTCTTTCGCTTTTATTTAACTGGCCTCAAATGGCACACTGAGCAGTTTGATTAATGAACCCAAGCCTCATGAATATCCGAATAATAAACTGACACTTGCGCTAAAATATCTAATATTTCTGGAAACAGACACACAAAAGCCCTTCCCTGCTTGAAGGTCCTTCTGATGTCAGGTGTGTGTGCAAAGGTGGGAGTGTAAATAGGATGCGGAGAGACTAAAATCACTCTTTTGCTTCAAATTTTCCGACAAAAAGATATCTTCTGAATCTGCAAAATCCTGAATTTTAATACTTTTATTTCACTGCGTTACTCTTGGGTCAAAATGACCCAAGCATAATCTCTTTAATATACATAACTTGAATAAATAACTTGTGATGATTTGTTCATGTTCATTAGATAATATGATAGAAAGCACATATTTCATGTTGGAAGAAAAATTATTTTTATGGAAATTAGTTTAGGGTTAGGGTTTTTTTTTTTGTTCCTAACAGAATATACTAATCAGGGCCTTGATTAAGTTTAAGCTTAGGTTTTAAATGGCGTATGGTAATGTACTAAGCATTTGGCTTAAGCATCAGAAGAGGTTTTTGGTAAAGCCCACACCTCTTTTCACAGCTGCCCTCCATTTTCTGCGACCCCCAGCTGCAGGAGTTGGTGCGGGTGCCCCCTAAAGTGCTTCCAGACTGCAGCTGAGCAGCCATCATGCTCCAGCCGTTTCAAATTGTTTGACTCAGTAAGCATGGCTGCAATCACAGCTAATCAAGCTATCAGCATGAAGGCACGCAGATTACTGTCAAAGTTGCAGGAAGACGGTTCATAAATCTCAAAGATATCTGCAATTGATGTATACTAAACCAGCTTCCCAATAGAACTTTCTGAACTTCAATGAAGATGTCAGACAGAGCCGGAAGCACTTTTTTTAATATGCATCATGTAACAGGAATTTGTTTTGGCACAATAAATGACATAGGAACATTTTAAAGGATGTCTAAGGCGTAGAAATGAAAGTCAGGATATACATACTGTACATATCTAAGGGCTTGAATTCTTCACAATTTGGATAATAAATTAGAGCCGGAAAATATCCCAAAATTCATAAACTACACTCTTTGGAGGGTTCTTTGGATAGTTAAGGGCTCTTAGCGTTCTACAGTTTTTTCTAACTGTGTATATTTATCAATTGCAGTAGATACACAATGTATTAATGTGCAATTGGCAGTCCATAGTACTAAAATAGTACGTAATATTATGTATATTTAATTGTATTAAACCCCTAAAATGAATTGCTTATTATTCAGTTATTCATATTAAAGCATATTATTCAGTAACTACTATGTAACTAATAAGGAAGGTGTGTAGTTACAAGAGTGAGGAATGTAAGTCTGGACCTGCTGACAGGACCTGGGGTTAGTCTTTAAACCAATAATAATAATATCTAACATAACTGAGCAGTTTGATTACTAAACCCAAGCCTCATGAATAAGCTTGTTTTTTAACTGTCTATATTTATAACTTGCCCTAGATACACTATGTATCAATGTGCAATTGGCAATTCATAGTACTTAAATTACATAATATTATGTATATTTATTTATATCCTTAACCCCTTAAATTAACTACTTATTATTCAGTTATTCATATTAAAGCAAATTATTCAGTAACTACTATGTAACTAATAAGGAAGGTGTGTAGTTACAAGATATGAACCAGTGCGCACACAAAAAGCTTGTGATTGTGAAGAGCACAATGTGATGTTTGAGTGTGTTAAAGTGTTTACTATCTGGTGCTGGTTTGTACGTGAAGGTAAAGATGCTGGTGGTGTCGGAGGGAGGCTCGAGGGTGTTAGACCCGAGAAAGGAGATGGGTGGGTGGAGAGATGAAAAAAAAAAAGAGCTTACAAGCAGCTGCACTACATCTGTCTTACACTGACACATGTGGCATTTGTGAAGTTCAAAAGGAGTTTTATAATGATGCAGCTGCTTAGGGATGTGAGTGTGAGTCTGCATGTGTGTATGTGTAGATGTAAAGGTGTAAAGATTTTTTTTTAACTCCTGGGTGAAATGTTGGCAAATTAAAATGAAGAATAACAATTTCTCCATTGTTCCTTGGTCTCTAAAAAAAATTGTTAAATTAAGCAAGAGGTCCACATATTTGTTCAATAAAGTAGCCCAGTTTAACAAAATGGTTCAGTATTTTACCACAGGAAAGGAATTGGAGCTCAAATGCCCAGATTTAAAACAAAGACTTTTATATAGCTTCCGTAAGAAAGTGAATGTTTTAGTAGAATAGCTTGTCCTCTCGTTTTACCATCCCTCCCTCAAGCGTGTGAAACAAAGACGTTACATAAGCAGCTTTGCCCATGTGCACCCAACGATCCTAATGGATATTTCAAAGGCCATTAGAGCTTATTAAAGGCAGTCAGTTGTAGAATCGCATAGTTAATAGTTACAATGAGGGGCTGAGCAGGCCAGTGTGTGTGTGTGTGTGTGTGTGTGTGTGTGTGTGTGCGTGTGTGCTTGGTGGGTTGAGGGAGAGTTGGGTTAGAAGTTGGAGTATGCACTGTGAACCATTTGTGCCCTGTCCTGCCTGGCTCTCTGTAGCAGCACCTGCTCTCCATGCCCAGAGGTCACCTGTCAGGAGGTCAATGCCTAGGGTCAAAGGTCAAGTCTCCAAAACCCACGAATGATTGAGAATGCAGCTGGCCTAATCAGGGCAGGTGTCTGTTTTTCTTCCACCCCTCGCCCTTGATTTTAGTTTTTTTCCTCGATGGTTGGTGCACACATGTCTTTACAAGGCATTCCCAGTTTGCAACAAAGAGCAGAATCTTGCACAAAGTACTTATTATATATATCACAAAAGCATGTACATTGTTCCCAAAATTCATTAACAAAGAAAGCCCCTATCAGTAAAACAATGCATGTTTCAAGTGTGACATCTTATGCAGCTTAAAAAATGGGATCTTGAAGCATCTGTTTTCTATTAAATTCTGGATTAGCACTGATTGGGTTTTGATTTCCTCTGAACTGAAGCTTTCTTCCAGCACTGCCAGTTATAAAAGCCTGAAAAAGGCTCCTTCCTTGCATTTCTTATCGCTTATTTCAGGGGTAAAACTGCGGTTTGGGATTAGGCCAGATTTTCTTGTCCATGTACTCCACTCTTTTTACTAGACATCGGCTCAGTCTCATTCTAAATGTGCTTTTATTGCTGATGGATAATAACGTTTAAACACATTTTCATGAACAGTTGGTTTACTGTTTTCATGTTACGGCAAACCAATACAAGTTATTAAATTCATGGTCTTATTGGAATTGGATAAAGGTAATGGATTCCGTCTTTGTTGCATAGGTGAGGGAAAATAAAAGCTTCTTTTCAGTGAGGCCCATTTAAGAAAAGCCTCCAGTATGGTCATGTGTAAGAGTGAGCCCCCTGCTGGCATCATGAAAGTAAAACAAGTTTTATTTTCTTTGAGCTGCATTCCTAAAAGCTGGATTCCTTACGGTAGCTGGAGAAATTATTAGTTAATAATCATTTCAGAAATTTTTAAATCCTTCTGTTTGAGTAATACAAACCACAGCCATCACAAATAAAATGTATCTCAATAAGCCTACGCAACCATCTTCAAACACAAAAGATCAAGTGTTGTAAGTGAGGCCTTAAACGTACTCGCCGTTCTGAGAGAAGAGATCATATGTGATGAATCATTTGCGTGATGAAGTCATCTGCGGGGGGTTGGGGGATACGGGAGGGATTACCTGGAACTCTGAGGGCACATTCAGGGCACTTCAGTTTTATAGCATTTCACTCAGCTTTTACTGCTGCGGGTTCTCTGCCCACTTGTGATGTGGTCTCTGCGTAGGAATGTCTCTTCACCCAGATTCATTACCCACGCACATTTCAACGTCCCCTTTATAGTGGCCTTGCATGAGAACCTTTAGTTCTACTGAGTAGGTGTGATTGAAAATCCTTATATATCGTAAAAAACAAATTGTCACAATGTAGACACTCCCGAACATTTGCTTGCTATTGCAGTCTCACGGACAAGATGATGGTTTGCGAGAGAAACTCACTCAGTACACAATGTGGTCGTGCCATTCATCTGTCACTGAAAATATTTATTTATTTATTTTTACAATAACCCTTGATAGTCATACATGGGCTGCTTACACTTCTTTTTTGTTTCAGGTTCTGGTTTAGATTAGCTTGTTCATACATATTTACCTGCAGAGTTTATGTCATATCGCTACCCCTAGTTTTAGGAGTATATGTTGTCGTATACAACCAGGGGTGAGATTACATATTGGTATGACAGTATACTGTGATAAGGAACTCTAAAATTGTTATACTGTTAACATATAACTATGGTATATCATAGAGATGATGTCACCTCACACATCCCTTAAGAAAAAAAAGATTTTTAAGACGTGTTGGCCTACTTTTTAAAGAGCCAGGTGAAATCAGAGGAAAGAGGGTAAACTACTGAAGGCCATGGTGATGGTGATACTCTAGTGGAATCCGTTTAAATATATTCTAGAAGTTTCCCTAACCAACTATTTGAACAGTTTCACTGCCACTACAGTGCTATATGGCATTTAAAGCCATCCTATTTGAAAATGCATTAAATGGTTGTCATGCCATGAATTTTTTTATATCATTCCACACCTACATGCATTATAGGAAATGACTGACAGAGCAACAAAGGAGTTAAAATCTCAAAATCTCAAACAAAACCGTTTTAGGATTACAACACCACCACAACAAAGCAGTCTGTATTGTAGTCAAGCATGAGTTTTTGCCCCCCCTGATTGTGGGGGGGCCAAAAAAAAAGGAGCACATACAAGAAAGCTATGACAACAGAAAAGATCAGGAAATATGTCAATGATTCAAATGAGTGAAAGGAGTCCATGCATTTACAGTATTTCACATAAACACATGTAAATGACAATAATCCTAACACGCACTTCTTCATAAAGCTAAGCAAGGATATTCTGTACTCATTGCTTCAAGTAGCCAATTAAATCCCAGTTAGTGGACATTCTTACAAGTACATGTGAAAGTACACCAGACAAGAACCACCTCACGTGCACACACAAGACACATTTAGACATACGCACACAGCGCCCTTTCAACCAGTCTCATTTACAAAACTTTCAACAAATGCATTAATAAATGTATAAAGCTGCTTTCTAATATACTTGCATGGTTAATGTTGTGTAGGTTTAAAATAACTTACTCTAAAATGATTTAACGTAATACATTGTAATTAAGTTTAATTTCATACGAACGCTGTACAGTTTGGAGTCTGTAGAGTTTGGAGCATTTCTTAATGTTGATATAATGTTGTTAATGTTTCTTCAATAGAGTGCTCTGAGTTTTAAGATCAAACTTAAAAATATAACAGAATCATGGTAGGATGCATTTTCTGGTGGCAAAGAGAGAGAGAGAGGTTTGTGTAGACCTGGTACACCCGAGCCTGTGTGCCCGCTGAGGACCCATCGCTGCCATTCTTTCAGACCCATCTCAAAATTCACCACACCGGTGTGACTTCATCATGGATCACATGGGATCGTGGGTATGGACGAGTGTGTGAAAGCGATAGTTTACTGGAGCGTTATCATGCTGATGGGAGTGGGCAAGGGGGCATATGGGGGTGGGGTGCAAATGAAGGAACCTGGAACCGTTGGTGCCTGTGAACAAGTGTTAATCCCTGGATGAAGTGTATACATACTCAAGAGGTGCCAAGAAAAACTGGATGTCGGATGAGCCAATCTCGAGCAGAATTAGTGGCAGCTATAATCTCTCCTGACTCCTTTATACAGGTAAGGGACTCTATATCGGCATCTTGCTTTATAAAAAGTTTTTATTATGGATTTGATTGTAAGGTCTGTTGTAAAGATCTTAATTTATCTCTCGCAATTTGTCATCGCAGCATCCAAAAAAGGCAATTCAAATGCCAAATACAGGTGCATGTACTAGTCAGTTTCTACAAGGCTTAAAGATGCTTCCTGTGTGTATTTATAACTAAAGAACTCATTAATACAGATACAGTATGTGGTGAACACTCTAGAGGTATCACATAGAACATGCTTTCATCTGAGACTTAAAAACCTGTGGTGCATCTACTATAGCTAGAAATACAAGCTCTAAAGTAAATACAAAAAATGACCTTCCCCTCTTACTCAGGGAGTGACAGTCACCTGACATAGGCTGATGGCAATCGGAGAGGTTAGTGTTTCGCTGTCTTATTATTTCTTTATAAATGATCATCTTTATTTTTGTACGTGCAGGCTTTTTGTGAATAATAATATTGAATGAATGGGACTAAGGGTGGGAGTGGTGATGGTGAATAAATGAGACTAATAAATTGTTGGATGCAGTACACAACTAAAACATCAGGGTCCCAAAATGACACCTAATTAGTCATGGACAGAATTTGAAACTTTGATATATGATGAAAAAAGAGAAAGAAAATGTGTCAAGAAAAAGTGAGAAACGTTTTTGCTTCGTGCGAGAGCAAACGTGAGCATTAGTCAGCTTGTGTTTACATTGAGCTTACAGAATTGTTTAACTGTGACACATGTGTTTGTATTTGTGGCCAGAGTCAGCTGACTGCCACACTGCTAACCTCCGTGGTGGCAGCAGTGTTTGGCTCGCTGCAGATTGGATACCACACCGGCAATGTCAACTCTCCAGCCAGAGTGAGTAGATTCTAAGACACGCACACACACACACACACACACACACACCACACACACACACACACTGGGCAGCATGGCACGAACATGCACATCTCACTGAGTAAACTTCACAAAGCCATGAGAGGTTCCTATTCAGCCAGCCGTGGTTTTGGAAGGCTTTATGTTTACAGACAGGTAGCTATGATGTCTGGACTATGTTGATTCATCGGCTAAGTGTGGTGATACTGTGCAACGCTCTTCAGTTTGTATTTCATTCCAATGACACCAGGACGGCCTTCCAGGTCTTAGTCATGTCTTTCAAGCGGGTGAAATGCAGTCTTGCAAAATACATTCTTTAATTCAGTAACTTTGGCAGGCAAATGACATCTGACATCACAACTGCAATATGCGTACGCTTTTAAAATATGATCTTGTTACAACTTTTCCATTGGTGTACACAATAGAACTTTTAGACTGTCTAATATTGAACCATTTTTAAGGGGCCCCATCACATGAACATTTAGTTTCAAGAAACTTTAGGAGATTTTAGAGAATATAAAATGCTATGAGAAATAATGGAGCTCTCCAACACAATGCATTTACAGCAGGCTTATCAGGACTTGCAAAAAAAAAAAATATCCTAAATGCTGGAGTATCACAAATAATGGCATTCGTTAACCCACAATGCACTCACACTAGGATCATCAGGAATTTGTGCATTAAATCTGTCCTAACGATCAAACTTCTTAATACCCTAATACTGTATGCATATTGACAACCACTGTCAGATGGGTTTTTTTTGGGTAAGGGGGACATTTATTTATTTATGTTTAGATATGTCACCGTGTAATTTTGTAAATGGCTGTAATATTGTTCAGCACACGTTCTTGTTTTATTCTGTGCTTGCTGTTCTTTCTTTACTTAGATCATTGAAGAATTCTTTAATGTGACATGGAAATCAAGACACAATCAGTCCATGCCAGACCACAGTCTCACATTTCTGTGGTCTCTATCAGTCAGCATCAAGGACTTTGGAGCCCTGTTGGGGTCACTGGGGGTCAAGGGCCTGGCTGATTTCTATGGGAGGTGAGAAATTGGCCTTAGAAATGTCCCTTCTTTTGTAAAAAACCTGTTGATTACTTATGATCATTTATGTTCTAATTTTACTTGGATTCTTCTTTTTCTTCTGTAGGAGAAATGCCATTCTCATAGCAAATACTTTGTCTATAGTGGGTGCCTGCTTGATGTTCATCAGCAAAGCAGCTAAGTCTTTTGAACTTCTCATTGTGGGTCGTTTGATTTTTGGCCTGTTCTGCGGTCTGGTGATGAGTCTGAACCCGTTGTATATCCAGGGCATCTCCCCGATTAACCTCCGCGGTGCCTTTGCAACTCTCAACCAGGTTTCTTTTGCCTCTGGCATTTTCCTGGGCATGGTAAGACCACACACATTCTCTTCACCTTCTGTTCATCCTTTAAGAACCCATTAACTATGCTCTGGTTCTCATCAGTGCAAGACTAACCATTCAGTTGTTTGTGGTGAATGTTACAGGTGGTGGGCTTAGAAACAGTTCTGGGCACAGAGAAGTACTGGGCGTTTATGCTGTCTCTGTCCCTCATACCAGCTGTTCTTCAGTATATGATCTTACCTTTCTGCCCTGAGAGCCCACGTTACCTTTTCATCAATTGTGGCAAAGAGAAAGAGGCCGAAGCTGGTGGGTGTCTGAGACTCTGGAAAGTCACAGCTCCAGACTCTAATGCATAACCTGACCTACTTATGATCACAAATATATCTCACCTATACATCTCATTTTCACTTCATCCTCAGCCTTAAAAAGGTTGAGAGGAAACCCTGAAAAGCTGATCCAGGAAATGGAGGAGATGAAAGAGGAGGCGTCCCACAGTGAAGCAAGAGTAACTGTCAGGGAATTCTTCATCAAGCGTTGCTACAGACAGCCCATAATACTTGTTTTAATCATAAACCTGGGCAGCCAGTTATCTGGATTTAATGCGGTTAGTGTTCACATAGCAAAACTAAACGCTAATGTTAATGTTCATCATCATGCTGGACTTGTGCTTGTAATGACATGCTCTTACAGTCGAATGAAAAAGTTTGCATACCTTTAGGACAAAATTAAGAAGACAAATTTAATTTATATAAGACAAAAATGTGTAATAGTGTATGTTAAGATATTAATAGTGAAAAAACCCCAAAATATATCATATTCCCTTTGTGATATAAATATTTTTTAATAACTTTTAATATTTCTTTCTAATAACCAAAACAAAATTGGCAAAACATGGTTGCATACAATTATTCTAAATAATAATAATTATTATTATTATTTTTTTTTTTATTATTATTATTTTAAATAGCTTTTTATCCTAACATTTTTTCCGAATGTATTTACAGTTGAGTGCAAAAGTTTGCCTCCCCTATGCCCCCCCCCCATGTGACAAAATCAACAGAAAAATAAAATTTTGGCAGCCCCCTCTGCCTTCTACCTCTAAACAGATTTTGGATCCTCACAGTTGTAATATTTATCCCTTGTTCCTTCCAACATATCTGTTATAACTTTGCCATTGTCATAAACGGCCTTCTACAAATAAATTCTGGAGACCTAGAGGGTCATGGCAAAATTTTATTTTTCTTTTGATTTTGTCACATGGGGGGGGCATAGGGGAGGCAAACTTTTGCACTCAACTGTAAATACATTCGGAAA
>JAOUQW010000002.1:17877330-17892035 GCA_028565825.1 Olivaichthys viedmensis
GTAAGCCATCATTTCATACCTTATGTAGTGCACTTGTAGTAGTGCGTAAGCCATCATTTCATACCTTATGTAGTGCATAAGCCATCATTTCATACCTTATGTAGTGCACTTGTAGTAGTGCATAAGCCATCATTTCATACCTTATGTAGTATAGGTAGTCAAGAGCCATTCGGGATGCAACCCAAGATCTCATGATAGTGCACTCTATCAGGTTTTGCACTATTTAAAAATAATAATAATAATAAACACATACATAAAGCCCCCCCCCCCTTTATCACAACACAGAATCCAACTGTACAAATATTATATCACATGAGACAAAGAGTGTGCCCACAAAGTTTTCATATTTATTTATTAGAGCTTTCTTTCTTTTCTTTTTTATTCGTGAACTTTTGACCCACAGAACCCGAACTAGTTCAATTGTGCTGAAATGTAAGTTTAAGAAACATTTGTGCGTCGTATTAACAGCACTTTATTCTAGTTTTATTCAAATTGCAGTTCGATTCACGTTGGCATTGTTGTTTTTTGTTGGTTTTTTAAGTTATTGAGCTTTAGGTTAGACCCATTTCATTCTGATCAATTAGGCTAATGTCTGATCATTAAAATAGCTACTATAACAGCTTTGGGAGTCATCTCTACCACTGTAACATCGTCATTAAAATAATTTAAATGAAATTGCGGCCCCCTGGTTATATGTCACAGACCGCTGGCGGTCCCCTCCCGTGACATCCCCTTCAGTCGGATGTCTTGCGCACCCGGGCCTGCAGAAATGCATGACTCAAAATTATTGTGTCTCTTTCTTTTCATATCCTAAAATTGCATATAGACATGCAATTTTTTTTTAAATATTTGACCCCTGCAATTACAGCACATATAAATCGTCTTGGTCACGTTTTGCACAGAAACTGAAATATTTTTTGTGCAATTTTTCTTACAGGAGCTTTTCTACCAGATCAACACTTGTTTTGTGGCATGATATTTATCCCCATATTTTACTTTCCAAAGCAGGAAGGAAATTGTCACTTTTTTCAACTACAGCATGTGCTGATTTTCCATAAGCCGTGAATAGAAGTGTTAAAAGCCAAGCGTATGACATGTTTTGTTTCTAGTTTGTATTAAATAAAATCTTTTAACATTTATTTGAGTTTACTTATTGCACACCTCGCTTGTGAAACTGTGTCGCGGTAAAGTGGAATCTGTACGTGTGGCTAAAGCTGAGGTTTAGTATTTGGAGGCCGTGCTCACTAACCTCTTTTCTTTTACCCCTTCAGTGCAAAACGGAGCTGTTGCCCAAAAGGAGACTTTAAATGATGATGAGTTCGAGCCTTATCTGAACGCTCAGCCCAGACAGGTAGGTCCTGTTACACGTACAAACAATAGAGGGAGCCCAGAGACATAAATGGTGACTCAACTATTCTAGCTCCTTGTTCAGTGCTTATCTTCCCTAATTGCATCCTGGTCCCAGGCCTTTGTTTCCTGAATAAAAAATTCTGTAACGGTGTTGTTCACCGTCTTATCGGAAAGTAACAATTCAGAGTAGGCTCCAAAAAACTTTTCCAAAATATTGGAAGCGTTGTGTGTGGATGCATTTGATTAGTTGCTGTAACTTTTACACTTGGTCCTAATGTGGGTGGTGATTTCATAAGTTGGTGATGAAGTTGTATTAAAAGAGACCAGAGACAGAAGTACAGTACCTGTGTGCATTGGGTTGTATAGTATCAGTAAGTGAATGTCCACCCTTGTACTTCTTGCAAATGTAATCAAATTAATATAGCAAATTTCAGAATATTCCAGTCTGTTTTACCTCTATATTTCTTGCAAGAAAATTGGGCACAAAATGAGAGTAAAGGGACTGGTATTCCTTGTTACAGGAATGTTGACTCCCATTGTAGTCAATCTATGCCACTGTTTCCTTGCGTTGTAAATATGCACACGATGGAGCCATGGACAGACTCGGACCCATTCTCTTTTCTGACAATCTTAAGATAACAGCTAATGAGCAGGTTGAGGTGTGTTGGAGCAAAGAATACATAAAGTGCAGAGCTTTGGGGCCTTAGGCCAGGATAACCTCGTCTCCCACATTACATAAGATCTAGGAGGAAATGCCCATAGTTGGCTGAAATGTATTTATAAATCTCCAACCTCAAATGTGAAATCTGCTTACTTCTCTCCCTATTCTACCCTAAGGGGCCAGACTCCCATGTTATTTATTTTTATATACATATTGTGAGGGACAGTTGGAGGGAGACTCATTTTGAACAGGATGGCTAAGGCATCGGCACTGGAATACTTGGAAGTGTACTGCTGAAGTAGAGTGCTTTCGGTGCACTTATCTTTCAGTCAGTGGCACATAGTAGATGTGCACAGACAGCAGAAACCCCAGAGCTAGCTAAAGTGTGACTGAGCACCTTGGGATTTAGTCAAATTAGGGGCTGCTTAATTGCTAGTCACTCCCCATGAAAATGAACAGGGACACTCCTCCACCTGGGGGTGCGGTCTAAAGCATTCCTTTGAGGACACCGACGGGTGGGGGTGAGGAGTGAATGAATATGCTTTGCACATTTAAACCTTAAATCTTGTATAACGTGCTTGGGGAAGGGGGGGTGATTATTCTTCACTGCTGTTGTCAAATCTGTAAGGTGGAGCAGTGGTTCCCAACCCTAGTCCTGGAATACTCCTGCCCTGTGAATTTTTGTGTTTTTCCTGCTGTAATTGACTTAGAAATGGCGTGTTAATTAACTGACTAGTTGGAGCAGGGTACACAACAAAATATGCAGGCCAGGGGTTTTCCAGGATCACGGTTGAGGCCCACTGGGGTAGAGGATGGACTTGTTTCTAGCACTTTTTAGAGACTCTTTAGCAACGTTTTGTCTGCTTATTTAATGTTTGTGCACTAACGGATTGTTTCTCCATTCTTGCAGAGCAATGCATATACGGCCATGTCCGACTCCTATATGCCTAGCTACTACAGCCCCTCCATAGGATTCACCTACTCGCTTAATGAAGCGGCGTGGTCCACAGGTGGTGACCCTCCCATGCCCTACCTGGCCTCTTATGGACAGCTTAGCAATGGAGAGCACCATTTCCTCCCGGATGCCATGTTTGGTCAGTCAGGGGCACTCGGAAGCAACCCTTTCCTGGGTCAGCATGGTTTCAACTTTTTCCCCAGCGGGATCGACTTCTCGGCCTGGGGGAGCAGCAGCTCTCAGGGACAGTCCACACAGAGTTATGCCTACGCTCCCAGCTCGCTCGGGGGTGCCGTGATTGATGGACAGTCTCCGTTCACCGCCAATGAGCCTCTTAACAAGGCTGTAGGGATGAATAGTTTGGACCAGGGTATGGCAGGGCTTAAGATCGGGGCAGGGGACATGACGCCTAAAGTTGTTGGTTCTGGACTGCCTGGAGGACCCTTGAATCAGGTATCAGCAGCTCCCAGCATGCCTGCAGCCTCCATTGCACCTGCCAAAGTGGCATCCTGGGCGGACATCGCCAGCAAGCCTGCCAAACCCCAGCCCAAGCTCAAGACTAAGGGCGGCTTGGGTGGCACGAACCTTCCCCCTCCGCCAATCAAACACAACATGGACATTGGCACATGGGATAATAAAGGGGCGGTGCCGAAAGCAGCCACACCCCAACAGTCGGCCTTGCCCCCCAATGGACAGCCACCCAATCAGGCGTCTCCTCAGCCAGCCACTCCTGCTGGAGGGGTGCCACAGCTGCCCCTCAGCAACGGACAGCTTGCACCACCTTCTGTTCCGTTAGGGCAGCATCCCCAGATTCTCAATGGGCAACAGGGTATGGCTCCGCCCCAGCTTTCTCAAGGCCCACCCCCTCCACCACAACCATCCCAGCCAACCCGCTGGGTCCCTCCACGCAACCGCGCCAACGGCTTCGGAGATGCAGCAGGTGGGGCCAGCCAGTCCCCTCCCAGTGCTGGAATTGGCGGAGTCGGTGTGGCAACGGAGCCTCACCCAGTCCTGGAGAAGCTACGCCTTGTCAACAACTACAACCCGAAGGACTTTGACTGGAACCCCAAGCAGGGACGCGTGTTTATCATCAAGAGCTACTCGGAGGACGACATCCATCGCTCAATCAAGTACAATGTGTGGTGCAGCACGGAGCACGGCAACAAGCGGCTGGACGCTGCATACCGCTCTCTAGGTGGAAAGGGTCCCCTATACCTGCTTTTCAGCGTCAACGGCAGCGGCCATTTCTGCGGCGTGGCCGAGATGCGCTCGCCCGTGGACTACAACACGTGCGCCGGTGTGTGGTCGCAGGATAAGTGGAAGGGCCGGTTCGATGTGCGCTGGATCTTCGTCAAGGACGTGCCCAACAGCCAGCTGCGCCACATCCGACTGGAAAACAACGAGAACAAGCCGGTGACCAACTCACGTGACACGCAGGAGGTACCGCTCGACAAGGCGCGCCAGGTGCTTAAAATCATCGCTGGTTACAAGCACACCACCTCCATCTTCGACGACTTCTCGCACTATGAGAAGCGCCAGGAGGAGGAGGAGAGTGTGAAAAAGGTAATCTCCCACTTGCAGAAGTAAATAAAGTTGTCTAGATCGTTGTATAAATAACCCATGCTGTAGGAGTTTGCAACAACTTTGAGTGAAGTGTTGGCCAACGTTGTCATTTTAGCTCTGTCATTTCCATCATCCAGTACCAGAAACAGATCTGAGACCAATCGTTAAACGCCAACGTACTTCATCTAAAAATGCAAACATGTAATAAGCCAGTGGTGTAAGTAAACCAGTTCCATTGCATTGACCCCACTCGAAACAAATGACAGTTGTAACGTTTTGGGGTGGCTTTCTTTTAATAAGGGGAAAAAGTACAATGTTGCTCATAACTTTGTATCTGTGGTGCTGTCCGTGTTAATCCATTTCCACACCAAAGCACAACAGATTTTGAAGCTTTAGAAGCACAAACAAGTGGGTGTGTTGTTTATACACCACAGGAGTTTTGAATATTTCCACACAATTTGAATTTATTTTTATTAACATCTCATTTGTCAGTACATACTTGATAATTATAAAACGCACCAGTGAGTGAGTTCTCTGTAAAAAAAAAAAAAAAAAAACATGTAGGTGTCTGTCTGATTTTGTTTTTACATCTTTATCTTGGTTGTCTCAGCTGTCCTCTTTGTTGGACGAGTTGTTTGTACTGAGTACGTTGGAACCAGTATGAATTTGTTGAAAGCGTCGAATGTTTTAATAAGAAGTTATTGCGGTGCAAAGCTGCGTGTGTCATGTCAAAGAGCAAAACATGAGGCTTTGATGTGGGTCTTTGCATTTCATCATTACACAGTGTGTCCACAGGAAGATTGCATAGTTATAAAAGATTATTGCAAATGTAACACTGCGAAGATAAGGTTGGTATGATACAAAGGCCCAACTTGTTTTGGGTGCATTATAAACCTCAACCTTGCTGCACTGCGGTGTATTTTATTTATTTTTGGTTTGTTTTTTTCTTCATCTTTTTTTTTAATGTATTATAAAAAGTGTTCACAGGATTTATGACATTCAAAACAAGTCGTGGCTATATTAAATGGTGTCCTATGTTCATCAGTTATTTGATGGCATTAGGTGCGAGGTTTTACATGCACAGCGCATAAATTACAGGTATAGTGAAGACAAACACTTTTCTGTGCATCCCTCTGTAATGTTGATTTGAAGTGCAAATTGAATTACCAACATTCACTGTGTTTCACAGTACTTGAGGCAATGCTGCACTGTGATGTGCCCTGGTGATGAATCCAAACTGTGTGGGTCTGATTCAGGAGCCGGATGAAAATCTGCAATTTACGTTAACTTTATGAGAACCCGGCTCATGGTGTTTTGAAAGTACATTACTGCTGAGTCAGTTAATTGCAACAAAAAAGGTTCCAGAGGCAATGGACCTAGGACCAAATGTCCTGAGCATTAGGAAAAAGTGAATTTTATTTCTTTTGTGCTCTTTATGGAATTTGTCTTGTTTGCACCGCTAGGACTGGTCACATTTCCCCCACCATTGCTAATCTAAATTTCCGCCATCAGTGTGGCATTGTGCAGACTTATGTGATTTAATAGTTTAGATCCAAGTCTTAACACCTGAGCCCATTAATTGACATCTCGATATTAGAGCCAGATTTGTGAGAACCAAACTCTGTAGAGTGGAAGATCTCCAGGCGGCGCTGGTGTAGCGAGCCACCCTTCAAATAAGCATTTGCCTTTGTTTCAAACGGACCCCATGGTCATTTGGCCTAAATCTAGAAATGTGGCCATTGTCCCTTGGCTGACTGGCTTGAGCTAACTAGATCAGGTGCTAAAACAGTCAAACGTTTTAAACCGCGTTCTGTCTAAATTGCACATTTGGGTGTCATGCCTGGTTTACGCTTCGTCAGAACTGCTTCTGAGTGCCGCCCAAAATGAACTTCGGAAAGCCCTGAGCGTTCACGGTGCTTTAGAACAGTAGGAGGATCTTGGCTGTCCATTAAAGAGGGGTTAGTAAATAGCAAGAAATAGGTGAAGACGCACGTTTTATTGTGGTCTGTTCAAATAAAATGGTGGCGCTTCGAGTAGGATGAGAAGAAGGATGATAGAAAATCTCACCGTCTAATGGGAAACATTTATTTGAAAGCTTGTTCTGAGTAAATGGTTGGCATAAAGTATTAGTTTTACATGATCGTAAGGCCACTACATGATCCAAGGCTTTTGAATTTTATTTGGACCTTGTTTAAAACGAAACGCTCGTATGACTCCTCTCCAACTCATCCCATATTACGAGTTAAACTTGAATGAGCAAGCTACCAAATAAATTTAGTTAGCTGTTAAGCTACAAGTTGATATTCAAATAAGTCCTCAACATGGATTCTATAGGAAACGGTAGCATTGAAGGAGAAAAGAGGCTCCAACCGGCCAACTTGTTAAACCGTTTTAATGACAGAGTAGTAAATAAACACTACATTGTTTAATTTATGTTCATCCATTAGTTCAAACACTTGTAGAATACATTAAGAAAAAGAAATGGTGTTTACCTTGCTCCTCCAACAATGATAGTTTCACTAGTTACAAGCTACTTGATTTTAAAAGGAAACAACATTCACCTCGCTATCAGAAAGGCAGTTAAAAGGACAGATTAGCTACGAACCAGCACTGTGTTAAACGCGTTTGAGGGGAGGATGTCTGACACGCTGTAGGAGCTCCCACTGGCCAATTGCTGTGGAGACAGTTCAATTTCAGAGAGCGACTTTCCTGAACTGCTGCGCTCCATCCTCTCTTAAGTGCTTTTCCGACTCTCTGAAGGCATCAGAAGCCTGTTCGAAGGAAGCATAAATCAGGCTTAATTCAGACATTTTAGTACAAACACTATAGGCTCTGCTTACACCTGGTAGTAACATGTCTCAAGTGATCGGATCACAAGAGGTCATATACATCGGAGACGCGTTGTGATCCGATCACTCAAACCACATTGGGAGGTGGTCAGGGACGCATATGGCCACATTGCATCTGTGTAGTGTAAACAGTAATGCGTCTCGATAAGTAGACTTGCGTCCACCTTTTTTTCTCTCTCTCTCTCTCTCTCTCTCTCTCTCTCTCTCTTTTTTTGTACCTGCCAAACTGTCGAAAGCCCCCATCAATTTGGCCCATAAAGAATTTTGTGCTTATAGGCCTATTGAAAATGCAACATATGATGTACCTCTTTCTCTTTTTAAAGTGTCGATGTCTGTGCATTGCATTAGCAGTTGTGATGGCTGATAGTGGTAGAGGTGTGTTTTTAACTTTCTGCTGGTTAAAGTTTACAGCTGTTTTAATCTGTGCAGGTGGAGGTCCAGGGGAATGACCCATACTCGAGTAATCCCAGCCGAAGTCACTACAGACTGCAGGTAAAGCACACCTGGACCAAGAAGTCTTCTGTTCAAAATTGTTTGTAGGGCTGCACAATAACGCATAAAATGACAAACGCGATTATTTTGCTGAACGTTTGAAATCTTGACTATTTATTAAAAATTTTCCACCAATTTATGAATACAAAATGGTTTCATTGCTTTCCTTTGAACTATAAACAGCATAGTATAGACTATATACACCGATGGATAGACGCAGACCACCACAGTATGCAACATCAGACAGTTAAAGCACATGAATGGTGAACCCATGATGTAATGCACCAGGGTCAATGAAGATCAGTATGTAACATTAGCCAAACAAGCAAACTTTTGCTAAGCTCAACATGACTGCAATCATTTGTTTAAAATCATGGTTTCGCCAGTACATCCATGTTAAACTAATGAAAGGCTTGTAAATGAGCTGATGAGTTGCGTACGGTGTGTTGAAGCAGGGAAAACACGAAAATGTGCGGTGTAGGGGACAGTGTTGTGTGAACACCGTCCTTGAAAATCCTTACATTTTTGGAACATGCCAAGACCGCTTAATTACTTTCTTTCATTCTGGTATTGGTACATTTTGTACCCCGAGTTAAGAAAGAAGAATTGGAGATGAGTGGATAGGCTGGCTCGACCCGATTCCAAGCGCTTTCGCAGGCTGTTTGTTGAGTAGGAGGGCAGGAAGATAAAAATAACATAAACAGTGCAAATCTAACTATAGATAAACTCACTTAAAGCTGTGATGCTTTGGGTTCTGCAGAACCGTCATATCTAGAAGTTAGCCATTCAATAGACTTCAACGGAAACAGTTGCGTAAAACACTACCACCTGTAGTAATACTCTGCCTGGTGCTTTTAAAATAGTACTTGATGTCCGTATCAGCCAGTGGTTATAGTCCAGCCTGGAGCAGTGGGTGTACTATGACTGTAAATAGAATCTAGATAACGTCTCGCCCTTCTTTTAGAGATGGATGACCAGCCCTCATTTTTTAGAAACGGTTGCAGTGGTAAATATGAAACGTGTCAGTAGCAATAAAACAAAAGGCAGTGTACAGCAATTCTTTTTCTTTGCCTCTAAAGTCTGTACAGTTGAGTGACAGTTGTCCTCTAAGAAGTTTTGTTAACCAATCAAAGCTCAACCACAGTGAGCATCTTATGAAACACAATTTGATTGGTCAAGTTCCATGTCTTCAAACAGAAAAAATGTGCGTGGAGTATATGAATAAAATGCATCATTAGAAGTACAAACTGGCTAATGTGTTTCTTAGAACACTGTTCCTGAAGGCAGGTTGTTCTGGGGTTTTCTATGAATTTGTACAATAATATTAGTATTTTTCTTCGATCACCGATTTCTCTCTCTCTCTCGCTTTTCCCTAGGATCGTCAAGGACGTGTCAAGTAAGAGCCGCTTGTTTGGGAAAAAAAGACTGACATGGTCCTGCTCTCCCCAACCATACATCCAGATCTTTTCACTGATTATTCCGGGGAAAGACTTTACCAAGGATTCAAAGCAAGAAAAAAAAAAAGAATGAAAAAAAAAAAAAAGAAACTAAATGAAGACTCTTCTCTTGATTTCTGTTGACTTAAAAGACTTACTTTGAACTTGTAGTAAAAGAAAAAACAATTATTCATAGGACTACGACTTAATTCTATAGGATGCTTAGGCGATCATTTTCTCTCTTTTTTTTTTTTGGTCCCATCCCTTCTTTTGCTGCCTCCTCTTCTCCATTCTTCCCCCCCCCCTCCAAGTTTTTTTTTCTTCTTTTTTTTTTTTCTTTTTTTCTTTTCTTTCTTTACAGTCCAAGGGCAAGGCTTGGCTGCCTCCTCATTAAAGTCTATAGTGGATTTTTTTAGCATTGGATTCTAAGGCCCTGTCTGAACGGGCAGTCTGTTTCATTTCTTTGTTAAACCTTCCCCATCTTTTTTTTTATTATTATTATTATTATTATTGGAAATGATCCCATCAGGATGCACAGTGGGCGTGGCCTTTTCAGTGGCTGTTGCATTGTGGGTAATTCTACAGTAGCCTGTACAAAGTGTCATTGCCTTTATAAGAGTGAAAACGTATAATCATAATGAATATTCGGGACTTTTTGTTTTGTTTTCGGCCTGGTGGTAAGAGCGGGTTATGGCCAGGACAGTTTAAGCAGACACCAGAATTGTTAAGTTTAATCCTTGGTCATTGTATAATTTTTTTTTTATGGTGTGCAAAAATGGGGCTGTGTTTGAGTCGTCTCTGAACTTGTTTTTCTCCCCCCCCCCCCCTTCAAGTTAAAAAAAAAATGTTGCTATGGGCTGCTCTCTTCCTGTCATCCATTTTTCTTTCTCTTCTCTGTTTCTTAAGTCAGCATCGAGGTGGGCTATGGACCCTCTCTTTCTATTACTCAGTTCATGAAAATAAATGTGGTATACTCAGCACAACACGTGTTGCATTTTCCCCTTGTTTGACTAAATACTTCGCCGTCCCACACTAACCAATGTCCCAAACCGCCTGGTTCTCCCCCTCACCCTCAACCCCTACAGTAGCCGCCTGCGTACTCCACCCGCCATTCCTGTAGTATGTTAATGTTGGTGCATTTAAAAAGGGGTCCTGCAAAACGTCTGGCACTGATCAGAATAAAAAAAAGCTGCTAAAAATATGCAGTGTGGTTGATTTTTGTCTGGGGGCAATTGCACAAATGGCAAAAAATAAACTATTTGCAACAGGCGTAATTTAGCATGCAAGATGAGCAATAGGGGCCAGGTGTGTACCATATGCTGATGGATTGTGCTGCACCGGCTGTAGAAATGCCTCATTCCTGTATTTATGTGCCATGCTGGTCTTGATCTACAACCTTTGAATGCTTTGCTTTGCTTATATATTCAAAAGTTAGCAGACGACTGTACTCAAATTAAGGTTTTTTTTGTTTGTTTTTTGTTTTCTTGTCTGATTGGATGTTATTGGTTGTTGAATGAGTGAGGGAGAGGCTTGACTCCTTTGCAAGTTGTTGGTATGAATGACAAATACTTCACACTTATCATCTGTGTCTCTTGCTGAGAGCTGAAATGAGAATGTGCTCGTTAACAGATGTGGAATTCCAATTGTGTGTGTGTGCGCGCGCTTGAGCAGAGTGAAGTCACCAAGTAATTAGACAGTGACAGTTTTTGATTCTGTACTCTGACTAATTGATGTGAAGTGAATGAGTGACCATGAGGTTGAAGTGCGCTTAATAATGTGAGCTTTGATTTGTGGGTATTAATTATATCTGTAACGGACAGTGTAGGAAACGCAACCCTTTTATTATTATCTAATCACCGTTACACACGTGACTTGGTGGTGACTGCTCAGTTGTGTATTGTCCTATAAAGGACATTTAGGTATTTATGTCCATTAATAGTTAAAGCAGAACCATGTTTATTGACTAAAATCAAATTGTGTACATGTGTGTATTGTCTTTTACATTTATTACATAAAGCCCACTCGCATGAGATTAGAGTCGAATTGCTTTGTAGGCATGGAGTGAATTATTTATTCGATAAAGCACAGGTCTTCCTGTCGTGATGGCTGCCATGTTTCAAGTAGCAGTGAAGTTACTGCAGAAGATGATTTACATGCTCATTGGCTACTGTTTTCTCTAAATAATAATTTGAGGGGGTCAAATGTTGATTTGTTGTCACGCATAGCCGACTTGCACTGTTCCACTGATTTGTATCTTGAAAAACAGTTGTAAAATGAAATTGAGTCAGCAAGTGAAGTTAGATGACTTACAAGGGGGGAAAAAATAGGTACTAACTCGCAAAATAGAGTGAAAACAAACCAAGCTTTAAATCTTTCTTTCTTTCTTTATTTTGTATTGTTGAGGTGCAAGTCTGACCGTTTTGTAGATACCTACAGCTATCATTGTCTAAACTGGCTTTAATGTCAGCCATGTGAGCTGTTGGCCACACGGTACAAACATTTTTTATAGTTAACAGTAACTTGACTCTGCCATCTTTTGAGCAGTACCGTAGTAGAACCATCCAAATGAGGCCGCTATAGATTTTCCGTCACTCCCAGGCTGTTGGGGCTCCAGGACTACTGTCATATCGACTGTTTCATAATGTGAAGAAAATTGCTTAGGGGGGCTTTTTAATGTCCAAGAGACCTTAAAGGTGTAGATTTGGTTCTGTGTGTGAGATTTTACATCTTGATTCTGTTGCTGCTATTCATGTCATAATGATCTAAATTAATCAGACACGCAGCTGTATGTCATTTTCAAAGCGCACTGGTCAAGTCGGTCGTCATTGAGCTCGAGTGAATGAAATAAAGACTTCAGTCGAAGGTTAAAAAGTCTCTCAAACAACAGCAATTCCACTGGTTTTATAACATCTATGCGTTTTTCGTTTCTTTTGCAGGTTTTCTCAAATAATGAGCGAGCAATCTGTGAGCCTTTTCAGCACCGACGCTAATGTCTAGTGTAGTGTTAATGAGGAAAGTTAGTAGAGAGTTTTGTGGCTTCTTTGAGTTGCATTTCAATTTCGTCATAACAGAAATAATGCGTACAGTGCTCAAAATAAAGCATGTATTTAGTGCCTAATAATCACACACGTTAGATTATTATTTTTGGGTGGGCAGTGAACATTTTCCTTGAAGGGCACTAGTTAGGAAATGGCGGCACAATGTGGAAATAAGCAGGATGGGCCATTAGAGGGCAGCAAATCTGCAAACTTCCTGGCTTGGAGTCCCAGGCTTCTTTTCAGAGTACATATTTGTTTGCAAATGTGCATTAAGTGTGTGGATTTGATTTGATGAGGGTAGTTGCTTACATATGGGTCAAAAACCATTTCCAAAACAGCAAGGGAAAAAGATGTATTGGTAAAAATGTTCAACAGAGATTAATATGTAATGTCATTGTGACTTTCATGAGTTTATTTCTCTCTTAATATGCCATTTCTTTTCCTGTAAACACCTCCACGAGACAACAGAGGAGTAAGTGGAATGATATTTATGCAGCAAGCATTTCAAGGCGTATATAGATATTAGCAAATAAATAAATGTATGTATGTTTTGGACCAAGTGTTTGTTTATTTATAGATATATATCTGCATGGTTTGGAGTTATATCTCTAAAAAAAAACTTAAAAATACATTACCACTAAATGCCAGATAACCCAGGGCTGTGATTTCCCCCCCCCCTCCTCTTGATTAGAAGTCAGCAGCATTGGATCTGCTGTCTTCCGGGGCCTTTATTCAGATGCGTGCAGTGCTGTAGACAGCTTTGCATTTGGTAAATATTCCAACGGTCGACCTGTCAGGGAGGTCAAGCCCATCCATCAATTAGAGGCCTTCTACTCATTAATGATTTAGGTCCATTTTTGCAAGTGACGGAAAGTGTGTGCGCACGTGTTTGTGGGAAGTTGTATACATATATATTGTGGTAATCTTTGTGATCAGAGATGTGTTTTTCCATAAATGTATGAATTTGTGTTTTTGTGTGGTTGGGGTAACCAGGGTGTGAGGCGGCACGTGGCGATGCCTATGGCCTCTCTAAATCGGGCTGCCTGAGGGCTTCTCTTTTGACCTCTCTCTGCGTCTCACTCTCTTTTTCTCTCCCAAAGGAACCCAGTCTCAGGGGACACTAAAATGACAGCGGGATGGGGGAGGCACGTGTCTCCAAGAGCACTGCATTTTAGACAGTCACCGTCTGCCCGTTCCCAACCCCCTTTTTCAGAATAACGCACTCCTTTCAGTCTTGTCTGTTCAGGGTTCCAATATATATCACCAAAAAGGCACAAGGTTAAGGTGCTTCTTTTTTCTTTCTTTTTTTTTTATGAGATGCACCAAGCTGAAGGTAACAGATAGTGGAAATGTCCTAAATCTCACACACACATATAGACATATATATTTCTCTATCTGTGTGTGTTTCTATATATATTTATGTACTCTCTCTCACAAACATTTTATAAATATATATATAATATATATGGGGTAAAAACCTGTAGAATAATACAGCAACTTTTCAGAGAAATAGGACGTCGTTCCTCAAGCTGTAGAAACAAGTTCAAAATTAAATCGATGCAATTTAAAGCTATATCAAATCTTAGCTTTGTAAAACATGTTCTATGTTTTTAATATGAAATATGCATGTAGGCTATTGTAACTATTTAATCCATCTATTCCATCTATCTTTCTATGTGCCATGTACATGCCCGTTGCAGCTTTTCCATTTTGCATCTTTGGGGATTTCTATACTTCTATTCATGGCTGATGTCCACGCATTGAAATGCGAATGTTCTAGTCAAGCAATAAAGTCATTTACTTGGCTAAATCCATATTTAGGCGCACATGGTCCTCTACCCTTAAAGCTATGTACGAATACTGCTTACACAACCCTTCTGATTCATGGCTTGTGAGGTTTTTTATTTTATTTAAGAAGTGCACGCAAAAACTGCAGCTATATTTGCATTATAGGGCGCTCTCAATGTTGGGGGTCGGAGGAGGGGGGATTTCAGGCAGGCGCCCCATTTTATCAGGCTGCTAACAGTCAATGTAAGCCAATGTCTTTCGCCCCTTCTATGTACATCACAAAAAATCAGAGGGCCAGAATAATTCTAACATATTTTTTAGGACTAATAACTCAAATCAAACTGCTGATTTTTCCGTTCAGTAAAAAGTTGTGTCCAGCTTTTTTGTGCCTCAGTGTCAGGAGTCTTTAACGGCACATGATCATTCATGAATCAAATGTCATTTATTCTTTAATTATGCTTCAAATTCGCGTGTCAAAATGCGAGTGGAGTCTTCTTATATTTTCCCCTATACCAAGGACCACACGGTGCTGGAGCAGGAGCAGGTGCTTGTCCAGAGAACTGGGATGGGTCT
>JAOUQW010000002.1:17984450-17996619 GCA_028565825.1 Olivaichthys viedmensis
AAGGGAAACAAGGCCAAACGCTTGGCATGGGCTAAGACATAGCAGCATTTCACAGTGGATCACTGGAAAAAAGTCCTCTTTACTGATGAATCCAAGTTTGAGATTTATGGCAGTAACAGAAGTGTTTATGTAAGGAGATGAAGAGAAGAGAGATTGATACCACAGTGGATCAAAACAACAGGGAAACATGGTGCTCTCAGACTTTTGGACCCCACTGTAACTGTATATCTTAACCCTTTTATATTCCATTCGCACCAAAATGACACATGGTTCATGACGCACTCCAAATAGTTTTTGCGTGATGAAACTTGTACTTGTACTTGGCTCAGTTTCTCTTATCAACATGATAATAATTTTTTTTTTTAATCATATTTATATTACAGAGATTCTGTACATTCATCAAGTCATTTTGAGCTAAGATCTTTGGTAATATAAATCAGAAGGGTGATTTTAGTCCATCACTATTTACTTTATTTATTAGTTCAACAATGCTTTATTGGCACGAAAGTTGGATTACATTATTGCCAAAGCGAATATTACAGATTAATTGAAGGTTAATAACAGGCTAATAATTGGTTAATAACAGGTTCATATAACAAGGATAATATTAATGTTATTGGTCATAAACAGCAAATAGCAGAAGATAACAAAGATCTATTTATTATCGCTCTCTATTTACTCTCCCACTTGTGCACTCACACCTGCTATCAGAAGGATCTCCAAGCAGGTGAATGGGTTTTTGTATCTATTTCTATAAATCTTATTTATATTGTTAGATATATCAGATAAGATATATTAGGTATTTTACAATTGTTACATTGTTCTAAAATCATAAAAGATATCCTGGGTCAGTGGGACATCCATTGCTAAGTATTGAACAGAACATGAGGATTAAAGTTACAGCATGCATTTCTGAGCAGAATGAGAAGTGTCTTGTTTTATTTGTGTATTTTTATCGGTCTTTCTTACCCAAAACTAGCATCTGTATCCCAACCAGTCTGGCTTCAAACTGGCACACTCTACAGAAGCTGTCCTCATGGCAGGCACTGAGAGGCTTCATGCCGCTAGATCAGGTAAACTATTATCAGTTCTGATCCTTCTTGACCTCTCTTCCACCTTTGACACGTCTTAAGTGACCCATAATATCCTCCTGTCCATTCTCACCAGCTTTGGAATCCTGACTTAGCATGACAGTGGTTTGCGTATCCATACCTGGATAGGTGCTCGTATCAAGTGACATGGAGAAGATCCACATCTGCTCCATGCAGACTTTTCACAAGGCTCAGTATTTGGTCCTCTTCTCTTTTACTGCCATACTTGTTTTCTTGGTAATATAATACCACAGGACTTATCGTAGCACAGTTATACTGATAACACCCAGGTTGCTATTCGAATCTTGGCATGTCTGGCAGACATGTCATCATGGATCCTAGCAAGACTGAGCTGGTATATATTCCTGGTACCACATGCCAACATCTTGAGCTTGCCGTCTCCTTTGAGAACTCCCTGATCACTCCTTCTGAAAATGCATGAAACCTCTGTGTAGTGTGGGATGATCAGTGATTGTTCTCGAGCCCACGTTGGTCAGGTTTCTCCTGTACAACATCAGAAGGATTTGACCATTTCTCTCTAGGGAGTCGACTCAGGAGCTTGTTCAGTCCCTCGTCATTTTAAGATTTGACTACTGCAACTCGCGCCTGGCTGGTCTTTCTTCACGAACCATTAGGTCTTTGCAACTGATACAGAATACAACAGCATGACTTGTCTTTGATCTTCTTAAGTTCACCCATGTCACGCATTAGATCTAAAACCCTGATGCTTGCCTACAAAGCTAAAAATTGACCGTCCCTCCCTTACCTAGTGGCCATGGCCTAATTCTTCAAGCCAGCTCGACCCGCCACACTTCGAGACAAGAAAGACAAGCGTCAAGACTCTTTTCTGTATTGGTGATCAAGAAAACATGTAAGAATACATTGATGCAAACTGTAAAATGATTATAATGTACAAATTAGATACTACAAAAAGCTAAAACGCTGTTATTTTAATTACATTTATGACAGAAAATAGATTGTGCACTTTATTTGCTTCATTTTTGCTTCATCCTGCAAAGTCTTTATTTACTTATCATAAATGACAGCATATGCAAATTAGGTGTTGGTGCTCTTAATGTAGGATTTAAGCAGATGTTTCTTACCCCGCCTTACACACACACACACATTTTCTCTCTCTAAACACACACATCCCGTCTCCTGCACAATGGCACTGATACAAAAGGACAGGAAGTGTCAGTCTCTCATAGCTGTCCAATCAAAGCCATCATTATTCCCCTGTGGATCCCTCCCACAGGAAGTGGCATCTCCAGCTCTTGGCAGCTGTGCGCACGTTAGGGTTATTATGGGCTGCTTTTAGCTTTTAATCACTCATACATACTGCTGGGCCATTGTGCACACACTGAATGGAGGTCCCCCGTTGAGCGAGAGTTTTTTTCTATGGTCCCACCACCAGCGAACATCACATCTGGCGAATAATTGAGATATCATGAAGGTTAAGATAAGTGTAAGGTTAAGGTTACTGCTAGGCCTTAGATAAGGTAAAGGTGGAGTCAGCATTAGGCATACGTTAAAGGAGGCAAGGCAAGGCTGCTCAAATGCAGACCTCAATTTAGGCCTAACACAGACCTTACCTTAGTCATTACTTACGTCTATCGCTGAGCTTAACTTTAAACTAATCGTAACCTCAATTTAGATCTAATGGTGCACTCAATTTAGACTTAATGTTGACTGTACCTTTAACCTTAACTTAAATGATGACTTTAGGCTTGAACTAATCCTAACCTTAATTTATACCTAAAGTTAAGCTTAACCTTAACTTAGGCCTACTGCAGACCTTAAAGGAATATTTCACCTTTTTTTCAACCTAATCTCTATGTACCACATCTGTAGCGTATGTGTGATTACGACGGACAAGAATTTCTGAATGTTAATTGAATTGAATTTAAGGTTGGATAAAAGTACATAAAAACAGCTTTGATAAGACTTTCTTTTAGAATGCTATTTATGTCTGTGTCATCCTAAGACTTTTATTGTTAAACTGTAATGGCTCTGGTGTGTACATTTATTGACTGAATTCAACGACTGCCCTCAGACTTCCATTATAAGTGAGTTTTGAGTTTTGAGGCTTTCTGTTCTTTTCTCAGTACAAGGAAACGTGATGAAATTCTAGTCCATGGTAATCACACGTACACTACGCAGATGCGGAAGATAGAGATTAGGTTGAAAAAACAGTGGAGTATTCCTTTAATCCTAAACTAATCGTAAACTACATTTAATTTAGGCCTAACGCTGACTCTAATTTATGACTAAACCCTAACCCTGCTTATTCTTGTCATGAAAAAGACACCTATGGGCTAGTCTTAGTAAGTCCGAGCCATTATGACTTCTGAATTCATTGCTGTTTCACTGTGGTATCGAGCCGATCCAAATGCTGATTCATTGGGTGAAAGATGTTGAAAGAGGAAGCCAGTAAACCCTATGTTTTCCCCGAAATCGAACCTTTATGCAGCATTGATGCCAGTCTCGTGGTTGTCAATCAAAACGTTCTGGATGGTCTGGCTATAAAATAGCTGGACCGAATCTGGGAACCAAATAATGTTATTTTCCAGACTTTTCACTTGCCAAAAAAAACAATAACCTTGAGTTGTATTTGAACAATGTTCCCCTTTCCCAATAAGGAGAGCTGTTTCCATAAATTTGGCCTTATTTCTAAAGATACCTGCATATTGAAGCTGTCCAAAAGCACACCAAAAGAGAAATGTCTTATTCATCCAACCATATCACCGTGGGAACTAGTTGTGCTTCAGTATTCATAGCTTCACCGTGCTGAAGTCTTCATAATACTCACCACTTCCCAAATTTATATTTCATTTCTTTGCAGAGTTAATATTGTAGTGTTTGATTTGGTGTCTTATCTTGAGTATCTGGTTAGGCAACACACACACACACACACACACACACACACACACACACACTCTCTCTTATCAGTGTGTTGCAGACGTCTGTAGGCTGATAATTAACTCAACACGTTGACACAGGTGAGAAGCACTGAAAATTGGAGCAACACACACACACACACACACACTGGGAGATGGGGGTCAGTTTTGTTTGCTGAAGTTGTTCTTCTCTGTGAATTTTATCTTAACTACTCCAAGTTCTTAATTCTCTCTTTCTCTCTTGTTCTTTCTCTATCTCTTTCTTTCTCTCTGTCTGTCTGTCTGTCTGTCTGTCTGTCTGTCTGTGATGCAAGTCTCACAGAATCCAGAAATGCCATAGATAAATTATGCTTTCTTTATTTATTGGGACTTTTTTTTTTTTATCATTTGATTTAATGAAGTACAGCATTGTGGAAATCCCTTGGTTAACAAAGTGGCCTCTAAAGCTAGCTGTGGTTTTCAATAGTGGCAATATAACTGTGGGAACGTTTTCCCATTCGTCACCGGTCCAGTACCAAACGTTCTAGATGTACAGTATGTTTTTTGGTACCTGTTCAGAATTGGCACCAGCAACAACTAATGTTACTTGGGCTAGTGCCACTGTTCATTGCTAGTTAATGACTCAAACCGTGTCACACATTGTGCCATACCATATACACAGACAAACTCAGAATAAAAAATAAAGAATAAAAAAAAGAAGAGTCTGGTTCGTTTATTTTCTCAAAAAACTGTACTTACGGCACAAACGCAGCACGAACGAACAGAAATATTCTTGTTTTCTGACTGTGCAACATCATACAAGTTTTTAGTGCATTGACAATGTTATATTTGTTTAAGTCATATTCTTGTCAGTAATAGGTTGGACCCAAAATTCTTTTCATTTTGGGGCAGTGCAGATTTTTTTTGTCTTATTATTTTGCCCTGCTTCATTAACAAGCTTTTTCATCAGTGCTCTCGGTGCAGCCAATATAAGCAGGTTAACCAAACGGACGATGAGACAAAGGAACAATGTTAATCCAAACCCTTCTTCCATGTTGAACTGGCGTCATTATGCACCATGACGATTAAGTCGCTTTTACTGTCTTCACTGTAACGTTCCAGTGGTCTCTCAAGTTGGTGGAAAATGAATCCTGTTGGCTTCTGTTTGGGCCAGCTCTTGTTTTTGAAAGTGCAGTGGAAAAGCACCTTTTGTCTCTATCTAATAAACTATGATTTACAATCCTTATTAACTTCCTTCTCTTTCTGGTGCTTCCCCCTTTGTCCCTTTGTTCTCGACACTCTCCTGATTCACATATGAAACAAATCGACAGTTACTATGTGTTATTTTGTGGGCTTTTTTGTGTGTGTGCATGTGTGTGAGGTATTGCCTGAGGTCTTTCTTCTGTCTCACAGGAACCACTCATATGCTGCTGTCTCAGAGTGTGTATATGTCAACTAGCATCCACTCACACATTCCCACCTGATTACATGTGTTTGCCAGTTATTGTATGAGTGCAGGCGAGTGTGTGTCCTGTGTGTGTACTGGGATAGTAGGCAAATGCTGATGGCTTCAATAAGGTAGCGGGGGAGGACTCTGTCTGATTAGCTGACAGTCTGTCTGTGGTGTGGTCTGTAATCAGGTCAATTGGTGGTTAAGTCCGTGTGTGTGTGTCTGGCTGTAGCATCTTGAGGTGCGAATGTAAGGGGCAGTGACCTAGATCTGCAAAGAGAAGGCGGGGGGGGGGTTGAAATCAGCTGTTGGCTTCTCAATGGAAATTTCACCTCATTAGTGAACTAGTGGACAACCATGATAGGGTGTGTGTGTGTGTGTGTGTGTGTGTGTGTGGTGCGTGCGTACGCACGTGTGTGTGTGTGTGCGTGTGTATGTGTGTGTGTGTGTGTGGTGCGTGCGTACGTGTGTGCGTGTGCGTGTGTGTGTGTGTGTGTGTGTGTGTGGAAAGACCAAAAGTAAAATTATATATTAATCTCCTCCTTGTACACCAGGTTGAGCGCTCCTCACAGTCTGTTTTCCTCCTGAACAACTGCTCTGGACTTTCTGAATTTCCCTCTGGCTTTGCTGCACACTGTGGGTGTGTGTGGCTGTGTGTCTATTTGTGTGTATCTGTGTATAGCCTTAAACAGCCTCTGAATTTAAAATCAGATACATTCCCTTTCATGGTTTGAGTTCTTTATAAATACTGACTTTACTGTACTTAGTCGGCTGCACCATGGCCATCTAGTAGGGCTCCAAAGTCTGAGTCATTTACCAAGCACTAATACAATTTTGACCAACAAGATTTGACAAACAGGATTACATAATTCTAAGTAAGTAAATATATTTAATACCATGGGTTAGTCATTAGAAGACCATTCACGTTGTGTGCTAGAAGCATCCATGTGTTACTATATATGTGGTTATATTCAGGTATATTTCAAATCCATATGTGTGTTCCTCAAATAGGCAAAAAATAGTTTGTTGTCTTATTCTTAACTCCCTAAGCCCAGGACCCGACACAGAGTCTAGGCTTACATTATTTGTAACTACATACCTTTCTACATACGTATTAGTTTCATTGTAGTTACTGAATAATATACTTTAAGACTGAATAATAAGCTTGGACTTTAAGTAGTCGAGTACTGACTTCTTGAATAGTAAGTATAGATCAGTTTTTTTTTTATAAATGATTCAATAAAAACGGTCCCCCTGGTAGGACCTTATCGAATAACAAAGTAAGATGCTATGATACATTACAACACAGTAATTGATGAGAAGAATTAGGTGTTGAAGAACAGCCTAATTTACATACAGCTTAATAACCCGTGAGTAATCTGAGTTTTTTGCATGTTGGGTGCAAAAAGGTAGTCCTGTGACAACATCCAGATACAACACTATTTTAATTTGGAACAAAAAAACATTTCACAGTGACAAATGTACACTCTTTTAGCACAAGATAGCGGAACTCTGATGTCTGTATAAGACTGAGGTGTCCTCTAAACATCAGCATGGAGAGCTAGAAATGGCTACACATTTGTTTATCAATCTCATACTTCTCAGACAGACATATGCATTCATTAAATAACACTGTCATCCGCTCCCCCTTAAAGGGCACCTCCTGAAACGGAGAAATGGCTGAACCCAGACCAGTGTATCCTGATAGCATACCAGTGCCATCTGAAACCAGCATGTGGCTTTGAGAGTATATTTCAAAGTGCAAGGCTCTCAATGTTCGGTCCAGGACAGTGTAGTGTATTATCCTGTCTCTGACAGCCCTAATTCAATTCGTCAGTTGATTAACTACCCAAATCTGGTGTCAGTTAGAAAAAAAAGCAGGCCACTAATCATTTAAGACAGCCTGAAACCAAAACTAATTGTGTGATGACTGTTATAGACAACCTGAAATCAAAACTGACCTTTTTTTTTTACCTTGTTAGTTCGTGTCCTTGATCAGATTGTGCACGATTCAGCTATACTAATCACCTAAAAAGACAAAATTCTTCATCGTCCGTAATCTTTCACTAAATTGCGGCAACTTTTTACCGCCTCTAAACGGCCTCTGATTTTTTTTATTACATCATGGTAGAATTGAGGGCGGGACAAAATAATAAAATAACCAATCATTTTATGTCATGATTCACCCCCCCGCTCGCAGTGGCACGATTAACTTTTCACAAGCCAATCAAACCCCGATGGATAAAACCAAAGTCCAAATATGCCATTTCACTCGAAAATACGTCAACCTCTGGGAAAAAATGCGTTCGAATTTTTGCTTCACCTTTTCTTTAAACCACCAGTCTGATTTTTTTTTCAATTTTACATAATAATGAAATAATAAAAGGTAAGCATTTTCAGTGCAATGCAGACTCATGATTCAAGGTCACAAAGTCTGTGTTTATTATGTTTATTAAGTTATTATGCTATCATCATCATCAGTATCATCACATGCATCATGTCCAATTACATCATGATCTTGCCTTGTTGCCTTGGTCATATTACACAGACTCATTATAGGTTCAGAATGGTAACCAAAGCTGATACCCAAGATGCATCCTTGTTCATGAGAATAGTAGGGCTTAGACTGGTTTAGGGAGCTTGCTAAGCAAAATCACCTGCTTTGGAAACTGTGCAGTCAAAATACTAAACATACTGTTATTAATAAAATGATAGAACTGTTTTAAATGGTAAGATTTAGGGCTTGACCTGACCCACTCGCTCTTGAGTAAAACAGCTTTTCCACGTCGTTTTACAAAATATTCCTGCCTCCCTCCTTGAGCTTTTCTTCAGCCTCTTCATGTCACTCGGTAAGAGCGGATAAATAGAGAGGCTTTGTGCACGGGGAGGGGGTTAAAGACGCCCTGAAAGCTTTTCTTTGGGAGGAGGCTCTAATTATGCGCGCCGATTGTCGACGGCTCGATTGTGCGCGTCCAGCTGCACGCGGGAAGGTCGCGAAAGAGGAGAAGAGCGAGCGAGCGAGAGAGAGAGAGAGAAGGGAAGGGAAGAGCGCGAGGCAGACACACTGACGCCGCTCGCGAAATTCTTCCCCCATCCACTGAAAGAGAGAGCAGTTAGACATGAGTGAGAGTTCGGTGTCTGAGTCTCGATTTGCATCGTCATATTCTCAGCGATTAATATAACAGCACCCAGTCCTGTCAAAATGTAATGTTACCATGACACCAGTTTTGTTCATCACTAACATTAGCTAGCTTAGCTAAATGTTTCTGGGTAACACGTTAATATGGGATTGTTATAGGCCCAAAGCCTTTGGGCCTATTTTGTGATGTCACAAATGTATATATATAAGAAAAAAGTCAGTTTTTAATTTTTTTTTTATTATTAAAAAAATGACAGTTTTTATAGAAGTACTGAAAAAAAAGTCTCTGATTTATATAGGAAAATCTGACTTTTGGGCTGTGTTAACAAATTTGATCCAAACTATCTAATCGGATTCAGCCTACCAACAAGTGTTAACCATTAAAAGATTCGATTTTTGAGTGCTGGGTACTGAGCAGAACGTGCCTACTCTCAGTGTACTATAAAAAGCTTGTGTTGAATAGTTCTGCAGAGATTAAACTGCACTTGAAGCCAATGCACGAGGCGTAGGATGACTCACATTATTATGAAATATCAAGGGCAGGCTATCACTAAATCTAGACAAAATATTACAACAGGCCACATATTTTGAGTGTTGCCAAGTAGACCTACCAGAGCGGCGCACCCGAGGCCAAATTATCCACTTTCAGATGAAGCTTTCCCCAAACTTTTTAAATAGTCTGAAAAATAGCACATATTTCTCATGCCAATGTGACAGAAAATTGTTTAGTGGTGTTGCCCTTATTGATTCTCCCATATGACTGTTCACCTCGTGTTTGGTCTGTATTGGCTTTCTATTTTTGTTCTAAAGCTGATTCAGTGTCCTTCTTTTAGACGCCGAATGCGGTGTCCAAGAACAAAGGCACCCATTCACGTTTTTATCCAAGATCTTATCCATTGTCAAAATTAGAAAATAGAAGATCTCCAGTCCTCAGGTCACCCGTTGGTCACTTTTTGAAATACTTGGACAGATAACCCATTGGTAGGCGTACATGTGGCAAAAAACAAAAAAAACAACTCAGGGTGAAGTAACCTCTTGTGCTCAACATATGTGATCCGTTATAGGGTGTGACTTTAAGTATAATTATGTTTGTGTACCTACTATTATCCCACACTAAACCAAGAAAGGAGGAGGGTGAGTCATCAGATGCAGCTTTTGTATGGGTTAAGCTCTTCTCTTAAACTGGAGAACCTTGTTTCACACCAAACTCGTTGTAAGGAATCCATTGAATATTGTATACAGTGTCTTAAAATAGTACGCCACCATATGCTTCGGACAGGCTTTCCTTGACAGCCATGCGGTGGCTTATCTTGAGAAACTACGGTAGCCCCCTATGTAGTAGGGTAGTATGCAGTAATATAGTAGCCTGCAGTATTCTGCAATAACACTGTGGCATATTAGTTTGACATACTAGCTTATTAAGTATAGTAGTATGGGAGTTTGGGCAGGCTTATGGTCAGAGCCGGGCCCTAGGTGAGATCTTAGGAATGGGCCCATCAAACATTACCTCAAGCCATAGCCTATATATCCTTGAGAATGTCCCATAAAAATAAGTGCAAACATGACAAGTAAATACATGTTTTATTTAATTTGCAGGCCAGATAAAGGGCTACTGTTATGTTACATATTGCGGTAGCAACTGTGAAACCAAGCATCACTGATAGCTAGCTAACATTCGCTAAATCGAGCGTAATGTTGCCTACAGTTTAGTCGAATACGCCAAATTACCAAGCAATAAGGATGTACAAAATTTGATAATTGCATTTAGAATTCTCATTAGGAAAGAAACAATTTCATATCCTGCCCTCTCTGTGTCAAATCACACTTTCTTGCAACTGTAAATAGTAACAGCTTACAAAATGTTCGCAAGCTATCAAACACCAGGATAGGTCGCGTACCTATCTCCCTAGGAAACCCTACGTTAACTGCAGCTCATTTTAAAGTGAACAACATTCATTTTATCTTTGTTGTCTAGCATTAACTGACTTATTTAGTTCGTCCACACAGTACATCATTCATCTACAATTAGATCAAATGAAGAGATGATGTTAGAAAGGCTTGGTGTTGGATATCTAGCTGTTCAAGTAAACATAGCTAAGCACAACGGTAGCCGATATAGTAGGCAAACAACAATATAATAGTTAGATAACAACATGATTGTAAAGAATGTCATCACACATCTCTATTGAACTCATTTTTCTTATTCTATTTCTTTGTCTGTATCAGCCGGTTTAGAGAACGCAGTTCACTCTATCAGTACTATGTGAGTGTCAGTGAGCTCACACCCCATTCAGGTGAAGGGACAAATTATTTCACGTAAACAGCAGGCATGCTGCAGGCTGATGGTGCCACAGTGATAGCTTTGTGAGAATGTTGTTTAGCATTACTTTTAAATAGTATGTGCAATCTTTAGCACACCAAGGCCCTAGGCTGTTGCCAATGCTCAGGGGATAAATTGGGCGGTAGCGCACGGGAGCGGAGCTTCAGCACCTTTGGTTTATGTACACGGCAAGCAGACTTGAGCCCCAGTAACTATAATTATAATTTGATGGAAATGTAAATAATGTCTAATACAATCTTCGTAAAATTCACTTAACTACGTGTTGTGATCATTTCTTTTCTTTTTTTTCTCTCTCTCCAGATAACATGATGGCAGTGGACATCAATATCAGCTACTAGCAACTAATATTATTATAGTTTATTATTTGGTTATTATTTAATTATCAATTAGTTCTGAGCCTAATTGCCTGGTTACTTGAATTGAATGGGTTTAAAAATGTAACACTAACACGAACATGTGTTTCCTATAGGAATATAAAGCTTAACCGAAAATAACTTAAAATAAACAAGACAAAAGGTAATAATGTCAACTTAAATCTAACTGTAAATTTTTTTTTTTTTTTTTTTTTTTTTTTGTTGTTGAAACAAACAAATAAATCAACTATGTGCCTCATATGTGCGCTTTTTTATTTGTTTATTGTTTTCACTGAAAGGGGTCCAGGACAGAAAAAGTGAGAAAACCCTGCTGTATTCTCCTCATTCGCCGGGTGGGTGGGACCTTGTTGCTTCCCTTTTGAGTGATATCTACGTTGACCAATAAGAGCTGCTGCTCGAGCCTCGGGCCGCTGGCGCGCGCCGGAGCGCGCTGGGGCGGGTGAATGGGTGACGTCACGAGGCTGGCGCCAGGCTGTCTGGGAGTCGCGCGTTAGATCAACACAGCTGGAGCGGGCTAGGACACACAGCTGGCCGCCAGCGCATTCCTGCACAAAAACAGGATTGTGAGAAAAAGGAAAAATGGGAACAGAGGTGGGGGGGCACGCACGCACGCGCGCACGCGCGCACACACACACACACACACTCACACACTCTCGGAGTAAACGAAGAAAGCATGGGTTCAAGAGAGAGATAGGGAACCGAGGTGGGGGGGCACGCGCGCACACACACACACTCACACACACACACACACACTCACACACACACATACACACTCACACACACACATACACACACACACTCACACTCACACACGCACGCACACACACTCACACACACACACACACACTCACACACACACATACACACTCACACGTACACTCACACACTCACACACTCA
>JAOUQW010000002.1:18027516-18043867 GCA_028565825.1 Olivaichthys viedmensis
CCAACAGTGGCAGCTTGGCGGAGCTGAGGCTTGAACCCACGACCTTCTGAGCAGTAGCCCAGTGCCCTAACCACTGAACCACCACTGGAGGATCGGGTTCCTACAGCAAGGGAGTCTGGTGTCTGAAAGCGGAGACTGAGACTGCACCGAGCGAATGGGTGGAACTAATTCGATTTGTGCAATCGGGTTTTAAACCATGGATGGATTTACAGCCTGGAACCGATTTCAAAGAACAGTATTTTACCCAAATAAGGCATTTTATTGATCAATAATCATACGTTCTGAAGACCAGTCCGAATATATACTTACCGTATTATATTTGAATCGGTACGTTCAGTATTTTAGACTTGCGTGCATGTGTTTTATAGATCCTAGCTTTAGTGCTGCAATGCAATCGAGCTGCTCTTAGAGATCACTCTGCATTATTGATGAGTGGACAGGAGAAGTACAGAAGTGTGCACTCCTGCGCTCTCTTTACGACTTCTGTGAAGCAATTAGAAGACAGCAGCCCCGCCCCAAGGTCCTAAATGTTCAGTTCAGCTGACTTTGTGTGTTTAAAAAAGCCTTGTGGCGTATGAAATGCTGTTGTATATCACCTAGATAAGTTTTTAAACGTACGTGATGTTATATCATTTAATATTACCTTTAAGAAATGCGCTTACCTTTTTATGACTGTTTTCCATCTTGCTGTCTTTGTTCATTGTCTTGCATGTTGTTCTGTGTCGAGATCCAAAAATGTTAATTAAATTTTTATAAGCTGTATCAGAAGTACACATCCTTCCTGGAAAAAAGGCAGGCTGAAACGTACTATAAAGTTAAAATATGCAGGAACTGTTCCATGGAGCAGGGGTTCTCAAACTTGTACAACCAGGGACCCTTTTCAGTGTAATAACAAACTAATTGTTGACCCTCTTATGATCACAGCGCATATTTATGACTATACTATTCAAATATTAAGTATGTCAGGCAAATATGTATCATCATATTTATTTATTGGAGGCATTAGCTACGCATTTTATTCCTGATTTTTTTTTTTCACCCACAGAACTCAAGCAAGGTTTTGCATCATTTTAACTAAATTTTCCTAGTTGTATTAAAATTGCTGTTAGATTCGAGTTAACATTTTTATACCTTTTTTTATATTTAAGGTATTCGAGCTTAGGAATTGAACAATTACCTATAACAAAAACACACTGGTGTGACTGGCATCAAGTTTAACCCATTCAATTCAGTAGAATAATAACTATATATAATTAACAATAACAGTCGTAGCTTATAGTAGTCATGCCTTTAAAAAATCCTAATAAAATCGATGAACCTATGGCTAAATGTCACAGATCCCACTTTGAGAACCACAGCATTAGATAAATCTAAAAATGCATTAAGGATATGTAAGGATTTCTAAAAATCCGACAACTCTCACCCATGCAGAAAAATCACAGATGTGTGGATTAGTGGCTGCTTTCGCACAAATTGTGTGTTCACAGATTTTGGATGTATATTTTTCAGAGTGTAATCGATCCCTAATGGATGCCAGAACACAGCATCTGTGACGAGTGAGGATCTTGCATAATTCCAGGTGTTACATCACTGCATGACGTGCGCCCACACACACACACACACACACACACACTAGTACTACTATACTTGTGAGGAGTTCCAGTAATTAATGCTAAGCCTACACCTAAACCTAACCTTAACCTGAGTAACCAAAAGCAAATCTTTTAGTTTTTTAAATAAAAGCTGCAGTTTTTGTAAAAGAAAAAAAAGAAGAGTTTTTAGAGTGAGGACCAGCCAAATGCCCTCACTAGAGCAAGAAGGTCAGATGTTCCTATCCTTGTGGGGACATTTGGTCCTCACTATGATATAAAAACAGGAACACGCGCGCACACACACACGGTGTTGAAAAACTCATTGGAAATCCACTGCATCAAACGACACAATGCCATCCTCAGGCGTGTAGGCAGTGCAGTTCAGTAGAGCTTGATGATTGACCAAAAAAATTAATCAAAAAGGACAACCTTACTTTATAGTTCTGTTTTTTATAACTGCATTGCAGACTTATGGGAGACGCGAGTTCTGTTTTTACTCAAAAGAAAGAAACTGCTGTTAAATCAGGTTTATTGAGGCATTTGAGTCATTTTTTAAGTTCAGTGTTTATATCACAGAATGTGTTCAGTTCATACATTCACTTTATACATTCATAAAATGAAGGGAAATAAATATGATGAATATGAAGCAGGGGGTAGGTCATTTCCTCCCTTTACTGGCAAGCAATTTTGGAAATTTCTGGAACTTGAGCTCACACTATTTAAAGGCAGCAACTTGATTTTCTTCTCAGCTTGTGCTAAAAAGGTGTGAACAGGAGTGAAATGACTGTCATTACGTAGCTTTGTGGCTTTTACAGTGCTAATCCCAGATCATATGCATTCTGCTTTTATTCTAAATCCAGCTGTGAACAACTGATGCTGCCAGTCATAACGTTACGTAACACAATGCATCACATTAATGGCACATTAGTATTTTTGTACATATCACTCAGATGATCAGCCGCTGAGAAATCTGCAGTCACTCAGGGGAAAAACTCATTTCCTGACCTCCATCAGTCTTTGATCAGATTACATAAATGGCTATGAGTGCGCTACTAGGCTCAGAGGAATTAAACAGGCCTGGAAAACTCAGCTATTGTTCGCTGTCCACTGATCAATGTCCCTTAAATAAAACACACACTTGAGGACTTAATTTACAGTTCAAAAATGCAGTCATGTTCACTGTTTTTATGAGAAGATTCCTCATGAACGGCCCACTCTTTTTGTATTTACGACAGAAGTCCAAATTTTCTGATAGCTTCAAATTCATGAGTTGTGACACAATGTTTATTCTCTATATGACAGAACGCATGAAAGTTTGGTTAGCGGTTGACTTTTTTCATAGTAATTTACCAGCACATCTGAGGGAAATGTTGATGTGCCCAACAATTTTGTCTTGTTTTTCACGGTCATTCTGCCTTTACATTGTTTGTACGTGCTAGCTAGCTAGCTAAATCTTTACCCTCAGTCATTAGCTAGCATATCCTTGGCGTCCATATTTCCACAACTTCAACCACTTGATGGCGAGCGCATTCCCCTTTCCATGTTGAAAGCACAAATTCATTCTATTTGACTGCACCATAAATTTGATGTGTCCCGATGTGTTTTATTCCGCTTATACCACCGCAATTTGCCAACGATTATACATTTTTATTTATTAAATGTAAGACACCTCATAGTTTTTATCCGTTTATAGTTCAATGAAATGGTGTGGAACGTCAGCGAAACAAGTTAGTTCCTGTTCTCCCTTACCTACGTTATCGTTTCTATAGTAACAGCTAATTCACAGGGACTTGTATGGCGGACGCTAGCATAATTTAAGCCAACAATGAACGCAGTTTGTCGTGTTACTGATAAACCGTAAATCGCAAACTCCTCTGCCCTGAAGACTTTCCCGCGGCGGAAAACTTAAAGGAACAGCTTTACCTCTGACTGTTACAAAGCGCGAACACCGGAGTCTCCTACTATAAATGTTCAATAAACTTACAGAAAGCTTAATTTTCTTTATTAAATAACAACACTTTTTAAAATCCCTTTATTGTTAGGATTAAAAGCATAAGCTAGCTAATGACTGAGGTTTAACGAGTTAGCTAGTTAACAAGTACCCGTTAAGTCTTTTATACAGACAATCTAAAGACAGAGGCACAGTGAAAACATTTTCCTCAGATATGTTGGTAAACAACTAGGGACACTAAAATTACACTTAGCATTGACCGATAACCAAACTTGAATCTCATATTGACTTGTGAACTCTGGAAATCGAAATTTTCAGACAGCTCAAAGTCGTGAATACCACAAGAATGGGCTGCTCACGTGCTATCTTTTTGTAAACACAATGAACCCAACATTTGAATGTAGCATTAATCTCCGTAGTCGAGGGACTGAGTGTATTACCCACGATGAAGGGCTTTAGCTGAGTGTGATCATTAACAATATGTAGCGTGCCAGTTCATGAAAAACACTAATTAGCTCATTAGCTAGCAGACTACAATAGTTATGATGTTCTCTTTTCTACAGTCTCTTTATTGTTTTGACACATGTATGTACACTGTCCCAAATGACACACGTTTTCTCATTGACCTTTACTCATTAGAATGTACTCTGCTATGCCCTTGTGTTTGGGATACGCCCATGATCGAACTTATCAGCTAATTATCAAACCCTTTATGAACCGAGTCAGGTGTTAAAACTAAACTGGGCCGTGCAGAGGGACTTAACAAGGCTTTTGAGATTCTTTATCTTTGTTGCGTCTCTCAAAAACGTGGTTCTGCATCTTTTGTTCATCTTTGCAATCATTTTTATCAGGTCGTCCGGCAGACTGCAGGAAACAAAGGATAAAATGTCAGCTCTAAATTTAGCAGCACGCATCCGAAGCACTTCCTCGTCATCAGTTCTGCGGTTAGATCCCATGCTGACATTGCAAAGGCCAGTCCTTCCAAACAACCGTCACCATTCCCAATCAGCATTAATTCTGATGATCCATGTATTTACCATTTTTAAGCAGCCTACACATGAGCAAACGGTTTAAAGCATAGCATGGATCCCATTCCGCACACACAGCATGATTTATATATGGCCATGAAATGCATCCACATTTCCTATTCCTAGTAAGCAGAAAGGTCATACATTTTTTGTCATCATATGCAATGTGTTATGAATATAGAAAAGGTCCAACTACAGAATATTAATGACTGTTGTAAAGTAGAATATAAAGTGTATAATAAATGTGATTTAAATACAATCACAACACTCACTTACATACATAACCCTAAACAGAGGTACATTCATGGAGAAAGCCTGGAACCAAGAACATAAAGATCATAAATAAACCAGATTATAAATCTCACCAGATTGTAAAAATGTTACTTGAGGAATTAATGAAGTATATTTTTTATTATAAGTTCTGACGATCTGGGGTTGGGGTTCTGGTAGCAGACTTTCCACAGCAATAAAACTATTTAGGAAAAGAAAACTAGAGTATAGTACAGAGGTTTAGGACATCGGGACGTTTGGTACATTCATGCTGCAGAGTGGGCCCACTCACTGAGGTCTTTGGAAAAAAAAGTGTGTTCTCCTTCACAGCAGAACTCAATGGAGGTGCAGTGCAAAAAGACGAGAGGCAAAGTCATTAATTAGTTATATACAAACTATACGCACTGAGTAAGGCATTGGATGAGTAACTGGCATTATACACATGTATACAGTGTGTGTATGTGGGGGGATGGATATTATTTGACTCTCTGTGCTTAATTTGGGAGTTAATAAATTAAGTAAAAGATTGCCAAGTTTAGTTGTTTTTGTTTGGTAGATATCTAATTTCCTGATAATACGTTGATGAACACATGAAATTTCTGCTTTATTTTTTGAGACTTTTTAAAAAGGCAAAAAATGACCTTGAGAAAATATGCAGTGTGTTCAAAATAGACCCGTTTTAGGCTTATCAGGCTTATTTTAGTTTCTCTTCACGAGCAGACAGATGGGTACTATATATGGATACATTTTGTCTTTGCCAAGGTACAAACAATATAAATATATCTTCAAAAGGTACAACTGTAGTCTTTAAAGGCCAAATATGTACCATAAATGAGTTTTAAATGTACATTACATTCACTTTCCCATGTACTACAGGTGAAAGACCTACCCCTGAGGGGACCAGCGCTGTGACGTGTGAAGTGTTTGCACCCTAAAATGTACAGTTTACTACCTTTTGTCTGAGCGTGTACATGTACAACGATGCAGAATTGTAGTATATGTTGAGTAATAGACTAATGCATAGAAATAGCCTGTTAGATTAAAAGCTATTTATCAGAAATAAAACCTTTTTTTCCCCCCCATCCCACTGTAGTCTACATCATAGGCCATCACTGCAATCTGTGGTTCATGAATCTATCGAGCAGCTTGTGTCTCTGAGCTGAGCGCCTTTTTTTGTTGTTGTTGCTGTGGATGCTTCAAGTTGGATCAATGTTGTCTACATCCCATTTCACATAAATGTTGACACAATGTGCATTTGGTTTGTAGTTGTATAATGCAGACATGTACAATGAGCCATATGGAACCTGAGGGACATTCGTGTTCTGGTAGAATGATAAGAGCGCGGATTATTATTAACACATTTAAGCCCACCAGTCTGGAGTTTTGTCTGGAGTTTGTGAAACACTAAAAGAGCTGTTGATGTTTAAAAGAAGGAAAGAATGGATAAACATGAGGCATGCAGCTTGTGATAAAGGGCATGCAGTAAAATTCATGTGGGAGAAGTTTGGGGTTAAACAGGTTGAGACACTTTTCTTTTCTTTTCTTTCCCCCAGAAAGTAAGTAGCCCTTTGTTGAGAAATGAATAAGCATGAGAAAGTTATGCTAATTTATAAAGGGAACTTGCTGCTCGACTTTCAAGTGGACTTAAGCAAAGTCGCCGAGAAGGGTTGCCAGGTGTGCGTTGCAAAAACCCCTCAACGCTCAATAAAACAGTCCGATACAAAATAATGGCCCTTCCTCCCCAAACCCTATACATGTCCGACATTATCATCATTGCCAAATTAAGACTATTGTCATATTTGTAACGAAGTAGTATTAAAAACATGCTGTGTGTGTGTGTGTGTTTTTTTTTTAATAGTATTTTTCAACAAGGCTGAAAACGTCTGGGTTCATTCTATGTCTGGGTTTCTCATGTAATGTTTTATTCAAACGCAAACGTGTTTTAATGTGCAAGTATAATTCATCTAATGTGTTTAAAGTCACCGATCAGTAAGTATAATTTACGTCCAAAATCAAATCCCCCCCGCTGCAAAAACGAACAATTTCGGCAGACCTGGCAACACTGGCGCTGCGCCTCAGCAGTTCTACAGTCAGCCCGAGTGACGTGACGTCAGCGCTGCAGCAACGCGCGCTCCTTGGTGCTCGCGTGCGCGCGCGGAGCGAGACACGCTGGGGGCGGGGCCACGAGTTTGCAGCGGAGGAGTCGCACAGCTCGTGGGGTTTAAGCTCGCGAGACTTTTGCTCATCGTTACGGTCGCTGTGTTCTTAACGAAAGAACGTTCACTAGGAATCCGGCAAACGGACAGCACACGTGCGAATGTGGCAGTGCATGCACAAAAACACACGTGCGAATGTGGCAGTGCATGCACAAAAACACACGTGCATGCACAAAAACACACGTGCATGCTTCAGAGCAAACGAGTTAGCCTCGAGTCCTTCAGCGTTCACGTGCAAACAAAAGAAATCATAAATGAATGCATCTCTAACATAAGTGTGGTCATGCATGCGCTTAGGTTTTGCTCATCAAGGTGCACGTTTAGTGGTTGTTATAACGTGTGTCATTAATGAGGAGGATCCAGGAAGCCTTCTGTCTATTTACACAGGCACAAGTGGACTTCTGCTCAGAAGGTCATCTCAAAATGTAATGACCACATAAATCACACAAAGTTATTCTGGTCATTAAACAGTGGAATAAATCTGCATGTTCTCTCGCTGAAGTACAGAACCTTCCTGTCCCAACCTGCGCGTGCAAAACATAGAACTCCCTGGTGACTTTCTCCCGAGCTTCATGAACTGTTCTTCCAACACAAGAACACGAGAAGCCATTTGCACACACACACACACACACACACACACAGGGAGAGAGAGATCAAGTTCTGAGAGAGATCAAGTTCTGAGAGAGATCAAGTTATGACAGAAAAGGGTGTACATTTGCAGGGACGGTTTCTAACAGACTGCTGAACTTGATCTTCGTGAAAGACGATGCTCTCTGAAGTCCACAGATATAGTTAAAGATGCAGCATTGGTGTTTAGAGTGAGTTCATATCCGTACAGACCCCTGCTGAACCGACCAACATTCACGTTATTTTTGGGGGGTGTACTTGTATGTATAAATGTCTAAAAGCATTGCCCTTAGTAGATATTGTACCTGGATGTGACTGCTTGCATGGCTGAATAGTTTCGCTTTCCATCCCTGCCATTATAAAACCTAAACATGCCCTAACGGACAAAAAGAAAAAAGCAGATGATATAAACTGTACATAGGTCCTTATGTCACTAACTAAAGGTAGAACCTTCTAGAAACCCAGTCTAATACAATGCAGCAACATGAGCGACTTTATCAGTCCAGTTTTGGAGGATCTGTTGGTATTATGATACATTCTGAAGCAAAGCAGTACCGTTTTTAGGCAGCGTAGAGACTGGAAAAGAGGCCACAGGTGGGATGACGAGAGGCTTCGCCCCCCGTGTCTAGGCCCTGCACCTAAGAGAGAAGAGCAGCATCCATAACAACCGCTGCAAAAAGAAGAAAAGAGTGACTGGAGAAGCACTGGAGGATGCAGGTCTGGCGTCACCTCTACACCTTTTAGAGACAATAGGCAATGTGTTCCTCTGAGTCACTACCAGAGAAAGAGAGAGTTTGGAGTTTTAAGTACTCCCCCGTCCATCTTAACCTCACGTAACCTCAATTCTCCTCGCAGTATCACACCTGAGACTCTTCGTCTGGGGTGAACAGCACCTCTGGGTCTCTCTCTGTCTATACATTTTTTTTTTTTTTTAAACGCACAATCTGCAGTCTTCACACACTCACAAAAAGACAGTGAAGTGAAGCATCATACACACACACACACACACACACACATCTCTGAGCAGTAGTGTGGTGTCTCACACGGCAGCAAAGCTTCGGCGTCTCACGTTCAAGCAGCAGGACCGAGTTCTCGTCCGTGTCCTCAGAAGAGCCACCAGGTGAAGAATGAAACCTAATGTTCATGGCTTTCTGAAACCATTTCCCTTAGATGAGACCAGACTGCTGCTATTTGAGTTTGACGGGCCACGGCAGGCACGTTCTGAGACCCAGCATGGATGAGAAGACGATGGCGGGTCGGTGGCGTTTAAAGCGCAGCCCTTTCTTTACCCGCTGAGAGTTTTCGGACACGTAAAGCTCGCTCTGCTCAGCGGTGGCCGCCACTCGCGTCACCAGCTCGCCGTGCTCGGCCGCCTCACGCTCCGAGCGCACAAACATCTCGTGCAGCTCTTCCAGGCGCCGCTCCATCTCCTGGATGACATGCCGGCGCTCCTCGACCTCCAGCAGGCGCCGCCGAGCCGCCTCGAACTCCATGCTCGAGCTCGGGGTCACCAGTTTGGAGGACGGCGCCGTGGTGGGGGCAGACGGCGTCTCAGAACCAGGCTGGGCGCGACGGAAGTCACCCAAGGAGATGGATCTTCGGGTCGGGGGTGGAACCAGGGTAAACGAGGTTGAGGAAGATGGTGGAGCCGGTATGGAGGGAGGTCCATCGACGCTCTCATCCTCCTGCTGCCGCTTCTTCATTTCGCCTCAAAGATGTTGCTGTTTTGATCGTTCTTTATTGTTTGTCTAAAGGTAGAGGAGCCTCAGAGGTTGTTTTCACCTCCGCAGAGAGACAGAGAGAGAAAAGAGGGAAGAGGAGGGGTGCGATGTTACCAGAGAAAAGCTCCATTCATTAATAAGAGCAGCAGAGAAGCTTCCCTGCACCGAATCAGCCTGCTCTGACGCCATTGGATGGGGCTGATGATGCAACTGCTGCTGATTGGAAAGCCACGTTAGCTCTCCCTCCTCTATCCTCCTCCCCACTCTCTCTCTTTTCTTCCCAAACTCGCTCCATGCCTTAAACCTCCAACCTCAGAGACTGCTTGGATTTGTTTGCCTTTTCTCAGGTGTTGTGCTCCCAAATGTTATCTTCCTTTCCCCCTCCATCCATTCTTTGCTTGTAGCAGTAGAGTCATCACATCACAGTTGGTCCCTATAATCATCATCCTCTCTTTCCTCACACACACACATCCTCCCGTCTCTGTCATCCTTCCTCGTGTGGGTCAGAAATAGCAGAGTGTGTGCCGGGCCACTTTCAAACGTAACATTTGTGATGTGGCTCGACTCTTCTGTTGCTAAGCAACAGACACTGGCACTGATAGATGTGACGATGAAGCAGGAGGATGGAGCACATTCATCTCAGTAGTGACTCACGACTAAAACACACATGTATGATAACTGCACAGCTCTCCTCAGTCTTTGGTACATTACAGTATCTGCTTCCAAGGACACATTTAAAATGGACGACATTAAATTACACTGCAATGGGAGTGCAGATATGAAATTATTTGGTACTAGAATAGTTTTCAAGAGCATTGCTTTTAAAGGGACAGTCCAGCCAAAATGAAAAAATGTAACCATCAATACACAATCGTCTCTAGAACGAGATTTTTCAGTTTGAATACTGGGGAAACGCCCTCCTGATGATGCATCCTGAAGGTGGAAGTACATTTTGAAAGACTAAAATCGCTTTGGGGGACGGATATTTATGGACGAGCTGTTTGAATTTTTAATTTTTTTTGGCTAGCTGCTGCTAGAAAGCTGATTCCCTAACGATTGTTTGACATGACTGTGTAATGCATGCTGGGTATTGTAAAAATACACTGATGGCTCAGCAACGATACAAAATTGGGAATTCTGCCAAAAAGCTGAGGCTGAGATGTGCAATACTGCACTACAGAATGCTACATGACTGACAACACAAACAGCATCCATCTTCAATACATACAAAATGGAGGAGGAGTTAATTCTGGGTACTGCTTTTTAAAACTGTATAAAACATTCACTGTATTTGTTTTGACATGACTCCCAGTGTGCGGATTTGGCTGTTTGTTACCTTCCCACTGAGCACAAAGACGTTTTAAAGACCAGAAAAAGACGTCTTTGTCGACATTAATGGGACGTCTAGATTTTGGTGAAAAGTTTTTAATATGCCATCGAAAGGACAGCAGCTGTTGCAGACCAGACTGGCCCAGTAATAGATGTTTATGGATGTCTCTGGTCAGTTGGTGCTCACTGCAGGCGTTTTGCCTATGATCTCTGTGTTTCAGTGTGGACAGAAAACTTTTTGAAAACGGTTTAAAAACGGCAATGCAGAGGGACTCACCGTGACAATCCTGTAATAGCAACTCGCAGTCACAGCTGTCGGGTCGGATTTTTGGCGGGAGTTTTGGACGCAGACGTCATACGCCAGTTCAGATACATCAAACGTCATCATGTCCTATCTAAAACGTTCGACTACACGGTGACAGACGAGAGCCGGCAACCAATCAGGGGAGTGAGTGAGAGAGTCCAATATAATAGCATAATTAGAGGAGAAATGATTCAGGAGTGATGGAGGTTTAGCTTTTTACATGATGAACAAGTAAGGTATTTATTTGTTGTCCAATTAGATGGCTAGCTGGGGAATGATAGTCAGCCAATTTATTCTCATTGTATCGTTGTTTGTTACCCAGTTGTGAAGCTGTTTTAGCTAAAGCGATAACGATAGCTAGCTAGTGGATAACTGTGTTTGGTGTGTTTCTGTGCATTTTTGTACTCTGTTTTATTGCCTTCGGTGTGTGCATTTCATCCACTGATCTGTGCCTTTTAGCTTTTACTCTTTAGCTAGCGGGCTAGCCCTATCCAGCAAGTGGCTAATGGCAGGGTGACCGCACGAGCTAACGCTAGCTAAAAGACAAATTCTTGTTGAAAGTGAGAGGTTTTTCCTCATTCACCTAGTACTCAGTAACTGTGACAGTCATGTTGATGTGCACAATAAAGTTTTTAAATTTTTTCATTCATACAATATTATATCCTCAGAGTCACAAATACTTGGGGTGCGTCCCAAACCGCATACTAAATAGTATGTTAGTACACCATTGGTGTCTTTACTATTAAGGCATACTACTTAGTGTGCATTATGCAGTTTGGGACACAGCCTTGTACTCCCTACAGACAAAAAGAGAGATTATTATGCTCCCTGCTTGCTCAGTTTGTCTCTCCTGCTTCCTGAGAGAGAGGAAAGCGAGAGGAAGAACACCATCTTTCTTTCTCTAGTTATATGCCTCTGTTCTCCAGAGTGACAAAGCTAATGAACTAACAATCGGCAAACTGAGGACGTAAATAGATTTTTTAAAAATCAATGATGTCCGTCAGCTTTAATTTATTATTCTTCAGGACAAAGCCTGGATAACTACTGTTTACACCCTGATCGTCTTTCAGTTAAAAGTAGGAAAGTCTCTTTCGGTAAATGATGAAGATCAATACTGTCTAGACACGAGGAGGCTGATAGCCCCTGCTCCTGGAGATCTACAGCGCTGTAGAGTTCATATGGGTCTGGCAGGACAGTGTTAATGTTGGGTATGATGATACCATCCTCATGTTATTCTACACTATACAGTTGTGAGGAAAGGTTTGTGAACACTTTGGCCTTGACACAGAAAAGCAGGTTGAGAGTTGAGTGTCTTTTGGGCCAGAACTCCGTTGAATAAGAGATTCAAATGTTCTGGAGAAACAAAGATTAAAGCGGTGTCTCATATACTGCAGTACCGTATGCTTATTCCAGTGCGTCTATCCCAATCCAGCTTCTGCACATTTTGGTTTTCCCTGATCTAACTCTGATTAATATTAACTCTGATAGTAAACCTTACCTGAATCAGCTCAGCTAAATCAGTCAAAACAAGGAACATGCACAAATGAGCAAGGACAGGAATTAGAGCAGGAAATCACACTCATGTGAGGGCATGGTTTCCACACGACCAGGATTGGAATGAACACAGAGACCAGTACTGACCTTCTCAAAAGTCACCCTTAAAACTCTATAATATGTGTTTTTAAATTCAATAATGAGAATTCATTTGAGTGTAATAATAATAATCGCAGCTTTGCCACATTCTTTTAAGAAACAGGGAGCTGAAAACCTCTTTGTGCGTATTGAGTTTATATTGAATACGACAAGTGTTATTGCATAATAAAATATAGGAGCCAATCAGATTCGAATATGCAAATGTATACCATGCAACACTGGCTTTCCATGGGAAGGGAGGCGGGCACATGTATGGTTGTTGTTTTTGTTTTTTAAAAATCTGGAATCATAGAATCTGGATTTCTTGAAAAACCTCTTAGTAAGGCTTTTGGGCCATCACGAGCCCTCAGAACCGCTTCAAATGCACCTTGGCGTAGATTCTACAAGTCTCTGGAACTGTACTGGAATTATAACACACCGTTCTTTCAAAAGATATTCCCTCAGTCGGTGTTTTGATGATGGTGGTGGAGAGCCGCTGTCTAACACGTCGCTCCAAAATCTCCCACAGGTGTTCAATTGTGTTGAGAATCTGGTGAGTGTGAATACCAGAGCGTATGATTTACATCATTTTACATCCTCATTAAACCGTTCAGTGACCCCTCGTGATCTGTGGATGACCTAATTTATTCAGGTTCTTCCTTTCATGTCACCAGGCTTGTATAATTTATTTATTTATTTCAGGATTTTTGCAGAGGCGTACTTGTCAAAAGTCAACTGAATCGTTTCGTTTGACACGTTTCCACTTTATGAGTAAATCTAGGGAGCACTACGGATAGCGTGGGCCACCGACTAGCCTACACCCTACGCCCCAAGAACAAAAAAAGAAGCGACAGAATGAAAGAGTAAGAGAAACAGAGAAAGAGAGAAAATGGCAGCCACGCAGAGCTGCTCGTCCTTGAGGCCTACCTCCAACGGTTAGAACGCTTAGACGATCCTGGAAGTGTGTAAGGTCTGGAGAAGCAGTAATAGGAAAGAAACATCCGGAAGGTGTTAGTGACTGCATTAATGAGACAGAAAATAAAAATTCCATATTTTCCAGACAATATTTACAATGTCTGCTCCCCCCCCCCAATAATGTGTGTATCGCCTCTAAAAACAGCACTTCAGCGCCCCCTACTGCTGTGGTTTAGTTTAGTGTTTGTCCTGCAAGTGTTGTAGTTTCAGCGCTGTATAGTTTCCTGAGATGAAGCCTTTGCTACAGTCCTGAGCTTAATCCCGCTGTCAGGCTTGGAAAATATCCATCCGTCTTTAAGCCCATCCTTATGAAGAAGGCATTATATAGCAATGCGAAAATTAGAACCTGTGTGTCGCATCTCTGTGCAAGTTGAAGCACCTGCTAGAGGACCAGAGGTCTTATAGTCTGGAAAATACGGTAGCCCAAATAGTACCAGAGTACAAGTACTATTGGCAGTGATTAATATCAACACACACACAATAATAACAAAGCACAGAAAAGCCGGATTTCAGCAACAGCGCCAATCCTTGATGGAGTTTCTAATCCGATTAAAAATACGACCATCACCACACGCAGCTACTTCTACAGATCACATCCGGCGCCACAGCAAGCGAAGCTCACCAAAAGGCCTGCAAAAATACACAACACAGCTACTACAAAACACAAACCGAGGCCTCAAGCCCTGCCGTAGCACAGCACCTAACACAGCCAGCCTGGCTCAGCAAGTCGGAGCTCCAATTTAACAGCGCAAAAACGTAGCTGCAAGGGGAAATTCCTTCTGACCTGCTCTAAATGGCTTCAGGTAAAAACATGTAACCACAAGTGTCTCCACACTGGCAGTTAGGAACGTGCCGTTAATCACTTATACAACATGCCACATACACACAACGCATTCACGATTCGTAAGAGTTGTTCCTATAATTAAAAGGTGCAGTTTGTAACGTTTAAAAGTGTTTCTAGACTTAGTAATAATACTATACATTTTAAAAGAGGTTTTTTTGTACGTAGTATTTTGTCCATATCGTCAGGTTCATCATGTGCTTGGATTCTGAATCCAGCAATGCAAATGGTTTAAAGGGGCAGCTCGTCATTTTTAAAAGTGGCTCTAGAAAGATAACTTCGGCCATGTTCAGACAGAAAGCTCAAATCCGATTCTTTTGGCTTATCCGATTTGGGCTGGAAAGATTTTCTGCAGTCTGAACAGCAAAAAAATAAAAAATAACCCCACATGAAATCTGACTTTTGTACGTGGTTTCAAATCCAACTAAAATAGTTTTTCTTGACATGCGACTCAGTCTGACGGATTTCACGCGTTTTTTCGTCCTTCAACTTTTGCGACAAGAACAACGTGGAAGAAAAGCAGCATGAAGGTGGGTCAGAAGAGGAAAATGGACTGTATATATACACAATCACATCACTGTAATGGTGAAAGCAGCAGCAATAACGGCACACCTCTCTCTTTAGTTTGTGTTGTTGGGGTCTGCGCAGAACACACGACTGCACATCACCGTTATGTTCATCATCCACTATAGAGCTCTTAGCACCATCATCCACTATAGAGCTCTTAGAGCCATCATCCACTATAGAGCTCTTAGAGCCATCATCCACTATAGAGCTCTTAGAGCCATCATCCACTACAGAGCTCTTAGAGCCATCATCCACTATAGAGCTCTTAGAACCATCATCCACTATAGAGCTCCTAGAACCATAACCATCATCCACTATAGAGCTCTTAGAACCTTAAAAATCATCCACTATAGAGTTATTGAAAAATAAAATGTATCATCAGATTTGCCCGGCTGTCTGAACGGCTGCCTTAGAAAAAAACTGAGATTCGCAATATTGCCATGCAATGGTTCTGGGTCATTTCAGGCTTGGGTTCCTTAAAAGGCAACTCACAAGACATACGTAGTTTAAACAGAGTTTGGTGTTAGAGGCTGTGTGAGAACCCTCTTGAAAAAGTTGCTACACCAAGCAATTATGAGTTAATTAATGTCACTTGCACTGCAATAACTCTAAATGTGATGTGCTTGGGTTCCTTTTTGGTTAAAAATGCTGGCAAATTAGATTATTAGTTTTTTTTTTTTTAATACATCTTGATTTGAATCTTGATCATTTTGATTTATTGTAAATCGTGACTCATTTAAAAAAAAACCTGATATTAGTACATGCCTGCAGGGTGTAATCTCCATCCTCTTGGGTAAATGGAGAAAGCGATTACTCACACAAACACACAGACACGGAGCCGAGCTTGAAGCAAGTCTTCTGCCAACATGCCCTTTATGCAAACACAGGCTCCGTCAAACAGGATCGAATATCAAGAGAGAGGGACATCCAGAAGCAAGAAACCTTCAAATCTTGTACCTCATACAGAGTTTAAGGCTCTATTACACACCAAGGTGGGAATTTTTACATCTTAATCTACCTGGACATCTGCGTCCGAGTCATTATGAGGTGTTTGGAAGCCACGTGCAGTGCTGTGCAAAAGTCTTAGGGACATTGGGTAAAGCGAAAATGCTTTAAAAAAATAATCTATTAAAAGTTCCTGAATATAAAAAAATTAAAATAGAAATACTATAAAGAGTTTACAGTAAACAGTAACAAACTAAAATCAGTGTGTTGGTGTTTCAGCCTTTGCCTTTAAAACTGCATCAGTTCTCTTAGACACACTGTCGTGCAGTTTTATAAGGAAATCGGCTGGTAGG
>JAOUQW010000002.1:18043967-18068199 GCA_028565825.1 Olivaichthys viedmensis
TGTCTGTCTGTCTGTCTGTCTGTCTGTCTGTCTGTCTGTCTGTCTGTCTGTCTGTCTGTCTGTCTGTCTGTCTGTCTCACCCGGCTGTCTTCATCTGGCACCACAGTAGTAAGGCGTCTTTGGCTGATTTCTTCTCCTTGTTGTCCTCCGTCTCCACGCTGATGTCCTGGATCTGCGCGCGCACACACACACACACACACACACACACACACACACACACACACACACACACACACACACAATTATTCTAGCTTACACATGTCCATAGCAGGGTAAAAAGAGAAAGTCGGCTAATCTATATCTGTAAAAGGCACTCGTTGGCTTCATGCAAACACACACAAATGAGGCCCTGGTGTTATGGTACGTGCACATTGCAGCGAACGGGAACACTTAATTCGCCAGCTTTTGGTCACTTTGGGTCCAGAGTGAAGTGCACGGCAATGTAGTCGGCTATTTCGATGCCCTAGTGGTACACAGACTGGATTATACTGAAGCGTTTCTATATCCTTGTCCATGTTTCTGAAAATGTATTTAAATTCCAACCCGTGTACTTAAGTCCCGCTGAATGTTTGTCCACGTTTTAAATGGACCATGCTTACATTTTAAACTAATGCACTTATCTCCCGCTCGATGCGTGTCCGAGTATTGGTTAAATACTTTTTCTTTTTTTTGGAACCAATGTCATTTCCTGGTTGTTTTTGAAGACTTTTTGTGGGAAATACCGAGCTAGTAACTTCCAGCCGTCGTGCTGCTGTGATCATGTTTTTGGGGAAGGAGGGGGGGGTACTGTAGTTTCTACCTCTCTGCTATACGTCTCCTCCATCATCACCGTCAAATCCACTGATACATGAGGCTGACAAATTGTACATATCAACAGATGTGCTCCAGTCAGTAATGGTGCACCTACAAAGTGACCTATATGGTAGTTTTACCCGATGAAGTGTAGATACGAGGTAGGTGTACCTAATAAACTGGCAACTCTGTGTGTAGTCAGGAAGTCTAGTACAAGATCCCTACGCAGGACCTTAAATCCAACTACAGATGTTGCTCAATTTCCTTAGAACTGGCTCTCTAATGATTAGCGTTAACTAATTCTGAAATTAGACGATCGCAGCGGCGATCAATGGTCAATGGCTAAAAAAATTATTATTTTCTAAAGAAAAGAAAAGAAAAAAAAAGAAAAGAAAAAAAATTTAAAAAGTGACAGCAAAATGAACCCCCTTTTCATTTAGCGAGATATTTCGCCAGCTAGGTCATGAACGTCTAAGCCTGTGATATTTCAGGGCTGTCAGATCTAGAGCAGACGCCAAGAGACTCACCGGCAAGGGATCTCGCACTAAATTGGATACATGACCAGAATACGCGCACACACGTCTTAAATAGATAACAAACAATATAGAACAAAACTATAATCACGTCAAGATTCCGCCCATCTGACCATTTGCGAGCTCACGCATTCGCAGATTGCGATCTGCAATTCCGTGCCTTCGACAAAACAAACAATCAGCATATTAGGACGCTAAATCGGAACCATCCGGAGCGTGGGGCAATCAGGACGGCTCGGCCGCGCTTCGGTAATTAGCCTTCGTTTCAGCCGAGGGAACTGAGAAGAAAGGAAACGGTCCGCTGAGAGGTCAACGAAAGCGTTCGGGACTAGATTATAATCATAGGGATTACGACAGAGCGCTAACTCAAACACGACACAGAGAGCAAACGGTATAACGAAGAACACGCCGTTGTAAATTTAACCAGATTTTCGCAATCAAGGGCTTGGAAAACGATCCCGGAAAACTCACCCCCACCTTAAAAAACAAAAACAAAACAGGCCTCGTCTGCAGTCCATCCACTTTAGTGTTAGCACAGCTCAAACTGGAATAGTTCACTATCGGAAGTCTTTAAGTCAACTGTCATATTGACCATATTTATGGCGTTAAATATGGCATAGGGTCTAGTTAAAGGCCTTTTCTTAGTGTTCTAAAAAGACCTTCTGAGACTTTATTTCAAGTCGAGTGCTAAATTAAATGTACAGACGGGTGACACATGAAAGGAAAAAAACAACAAAGTGTGTTAGTGAGGTTTTTGGGCCGTGACGAGCCTCCAGAACAGCTTCTCCTTGGTGTAGATTCTACAAGTCTCTGGAACTGTACTGGAGGAACTGATGGAGAACCGTTCTTCCTAAAGATGTTCCCTCAGTTGGTGTTTTGATGATGGTGGTGGAGAGCCGCTGTCTAACACGTCGCTCCAAAATCTCCCATAGGTGTTCAATTGGGTTGAGAATCTGGTGACTGTGAAGGCCAGAGCATACGATTTACATCATTTTCATCCTCATCAAACCGTTCAGTGAGCCCTCAAGCCCTGTGGATGCTCATTTATTCATTTTTTTCCCTTTCATTTGGCACCCGTCTGTATATACTGTATGTGGGGGGGATTGATGCTGGTCGGGGGTGCGGATCACAGGAGTGGAGCCGCTTTGTGTTTTTGTGAAAGAATTTAGGTTTAATGTGATGTTTAGCAGTTCAGCATTATTCTTATGAATAGACACACAATAAATTTAGGTTTACAACTGAAAGCTGTAAGTGGGAAAAGTTCAGGAGTAGTGGGAGTTTAGAATGAGTGGGTTTGCTTTTTTGGCCTTGACTTCAGGCCAGCGTTAGTTATGCAACCACTTCCCACACCTTCTCCAACTTACACATACATCCTACACACTTAACACTCACAACCTCCCACACACCAGTATGAATGGATGATGCAGCTCGAGTGTCTACATGTACCTCAGTAGAAAAAGAAAAAAAAAACACACTGGGTTTCACGCAAAAAAGCCCAAACATGTCAAAGTGATGCTAAAAAGAATCCTTCATGTCCTTTGTGCATTCATTTGAGTGTCTGTGCGTGTGTGCAGGGTCGATGGAAAGGCATTTAGTAGTTGATATAAGTGCTAGAATGTACACTCTGGCTATTGGGACAGATGTGGGAGAAAGATCAAGTTTATAACCATCAGAATAAAGCCAGTGCTGTTTCAATACTATTTTTAACACACCCTCGCAATTCACCCTTGGGAGACGCCCCACTGCCATCTTGAGCTAATAAAGTAATGGAGCAGCCCTTAAGTGAAGTTTGTTACATGAGCCTTTCGAGGCGTGAAGGATCGACACATCACAGACTTCAGGAGCAGAACTCACCCAGAATAAATTGCAATCTGGTACAATTTCCGTTTCAAAACAGCAAAAACATGGCCGATAAAGCTATTTATAAATGAAAGCAAGAACAAGAAAATGCTTAAAGGAATACTTCAGTTTTTTCCTTCAACCCAATCTTTATCCACCGTATCTGCAGCGTATGTGCAATTACTAGAAATGTCCCTGTTCTGAGAAAAGAATGAAAAACCAGTTTACTCCAAACTCATTTATAAAGAAAGTCTAAGGGCACGTGTTGAATTCCGTCAATAAACTATAGAACACAAATTGAAAACTACAAGTCTTACCAAAGCTGTTCTTATGGAGTTTTATTACAATTTTAAACACTGGATTAATATAGTTAAAAAGTCATTCTGGGAACTTCTGATTTTCTGAAGGTTTTGCTGTGTGTCCATGTGCCATCAGGCAGAAACTGAAGCACTTTGAGCTACGTTAGTGACGCATAACCACAAATGCTTCCCTTTAAAAAAGTAGTCCCTACTCTAAAAAGGGCGAATTATACAGATTTAGAGCTACATTTAAAAATATTATTGACTGAAAAATTCAAGGAAGCGCGTTTCCATAAACATTTATTGACATTCAACAACTGCTCTTCGTCTTCCATTATAAGTGAGTTTTGAATAAACTGGTTTACTTTTCTTTTCTAAGACCAGGGAAACGTGTTCAAATTATTATTAGTAGTAATCACACATACACTACAGAAGTAGATAGAGATTAGGTTGAAAAACGCTGAAGGATTCCTTAAATATTTTAAACATACAACATTTGGGTTGTTTTTTTCCCCCAAAACATTTTATGTAGCCAAATACTCCGTCTAAATATGACACTTGCTTGTTGAAAATTCCGCTACGAGCTCCTCCTCTTCAGTAATGGAAGGCAGAGCAGGTCTGTATCTGAGGAAGGTGCATGTGGATGAGTAGCCAGTTACATAAAACTATAGAGAGGAGAGGACAGAATAAGGTATGGAAGAAAAAGAGGAACAAGAAATGAACAGGTGGGTAAAATCACGTTAAAAAAAGATCCATGTTACTCCTTAATCAGATTCCTTCACCAAATCATCACAGTATTAGAATGAACACCGGTCTCTAGTGTCTGACTCCAGCAGGTCTGATTCAGCTCATTAGGGTAATTCAGTGCATCTTCTGTGAGCGGAGTCAGATGTGTTAGTGCAGGGCGAGCACTAAAATGTGCAGTGATGTGGGAAAGCACTGTTTTAGCTGATGCTTTTGGTTTAGCTGAGGTTTTTCTTTTTTGCAAGCGTGGATGACTGATCTTAAAGGGTTAGAGGGTTCTGGAGTTAAATCAGATTCATCAGAACCTAAACCTGAATTCATGATGCTTGAATTTCCTGCAAATATGAGATATTTACAGATTCTGGATCCGAACTCTGCTTTTTGGAAATTCTTAGGTCTTAAAAAGTAAGGGTTAAAAAAATTCAGGTAGGAGGAAAACGTTATATTCACATAGCTGTAAATTGTATATACACAGAGTTGCCACTTTATTAGATGCACCCATCTTGCAGCTACACAAGAGAAAGCATTTTCTGGCTACTTATGCTTCCCCAAAGGTTTTGTCCTGTCCGAGCGTGATCACATCCACGCGACTATGATAACACATTCACAAATTCCTCCCTGTAAAAAAAAAAAAGGAGCCCCATCTCTGAAAGGATGAATGATACAGATTTAGAGCTTCATTTACAAATACTTTTGACTGAAGAATTCATTACAGCATTGTACAATAAACACGTTTCACATCAACGTTTATTGATGGAATTCAACAATTGCCCTTAGACGTCCATTACAGGCAAGTTTTGAGTAAAGAGGTTCTCTGTTCTTTTCTCAGTACAGAGAAACGTGTTGAAGTTCACGTCTGTAGTAATCTCACATACGCTACAGATGGGGTGGATAGAGATCGGGTTGAAAAACACAGGAGTTTTCCTTTAATGTGTACCCGAGCCAAATATGCACTCAAATAAGCAATCAGACAGACATCTCACCCACTTTCGCTCCATTTCTCATGTTTCTTCTTTTTTTTTTTAAACAGACCCACTTTTATAAAAAATGTAATCTTGAGACAGCCACAGTGACCCAAATCCTCATATATAACTGCAAGTGTGTCACATTATTTCAGTACATCAATCCAATAAGCAGATGAAAATGGAAACCACATAGAGGACAAAAGCACCACGATGCATACTCCCTTACAAATCCCACTTTTTCACTGGCAACTGTCAGTATCTAGTGACACCGACGTAAAGTCACCGATCTTATTTTAAATGTGTGGATTTTTTGTGTGCATCACTGTACCTCTTGTTTTTAAAGCAATTTTTTTCTAAAGTCCCTCAGCCACCTGGTCTCTGGTCTAAGGAGTAAAAACATGAGAAGAGAACAAACTATTTGGTTTGTGGTGGCTCAGTGGTCAAGGATTATAAGGTTGAGAGTTCAAATCCTGAGACCGCCACTGTTGGGCCCTTGAGCAAAATCCTCGACCGCTCAGGATTTTATCCTACGTCAGTTTGGATAAAAGTGTGCGCCAAATGATTAAAAACGTGTAAAATTGTCAAGTTGGGTTTATAAAATGTGGCCTGACAAGAATAATATTATCGAGATCCAGCCTGAATAGGCATTTCCTACCCCATATTACAGTATCTGTGCATTTTCTTTCCTTTCTTTTTCTTCTCCGTCACATTCTGGTTTGTCTCATGATATGTCGGCCGCCCATGTTTTTCCCCTTTTCCTAGTTATTTAAGGATGCACACCATCCCTTGTTCACAATGTATATTGGTATTAATATATATATTTAAAAAAACAACTTTAAAATCAGTAAAACCAAAAGGAAAGCGCAGGCTACATGTACCACGTATGTAGATGTGGTGGAGCGGATCAAACTGTGTGACGTCTCCCTTTACAAAGTGTGTGTGTGTGTGTGGAGCTCCTACACTTTTAAGCAGCATGTGTAAATGCACACTGCAGTGTATTCATGCCTCAGTGTCAGTTTAACCCACAGAAATGACCAGAAGTTTAACAGAAGGGGAAATAGAGATAGAAAGTTGAGGGCAGAAAAAACAAGTTTAATAGAAAGGCATCAGGAACCGAACACTTCAGACCTGACTCTGGTTCTTCAGAGAACGAGAACATACACTCCTGAAGACGGTCATCCCAACACCACAGGTATGCGCATACACACATACACACACAGAAAACCACCCTAGGGCCCCCCCCGCCCACGCCCCCCCCAAGGATCAGTCAGGCACAATGAAAACCAGGAGCTACAGAGCAGAAAGAAGAGAAAAACATTTATGTAACAACCCCTTTCAGCAGCCCCCTATCCCACACCAAATAAAGAATAAAGTAAAGAAACAGAGGTTTTCAGCTTTTCCACAGAAGACAAGAAGAAAAGAAGTGCCACATCGTGTCAAATCTCTGAAGCGTATAGGAGGAAAGAAGTTTTAAACCAAACTTCAGAAACAAAATCTCATCTCCATACAGGAAAATTGATATACACTATACTTTAACAACATATACAGTACAAAGGAGTTTCACATAGTTACTCTGCCCTGAAACACCATCGACTGTCACACACCACCCTGTCACACACTGCTCTTTCATTTAAATACAATGGTGGCCGAGTCATTCAGAAGTGATTCAATAACTGCACCTAATGGAGTCCTTTGCTAGTGATCCAGTGGTTTAATCCAGCCATTTAGGAGTGATTCAGTATGAAATTAAAACAGGTATTTGTAAGGGACTTAGAAGGGAATCATTTAGGAGTGATTCAGTACTTAAACTGGGCCAACTTGGTAGTGATTCACTACCTAAATCAAACTGAGCCATTTGACTTCATCCTGAGTTACTACCAAATAAAGTATAGTTAAACTGATTCATTTAGAAGTGATTCAGTATGACATTATAAGTACCGAATCATTAGCAAAGTTATTCAGTATTGAAAGTGTATGAGCACTCAAAGCTTGGAGATTTCTAATGACCTATTTTTTGGCAAAAGTGTTCTGTCATCAACTATGTGAAATGTGGAAACCAGTGTGTGTGTCCAGGAGATCCATTAGAGTGAAAACTCCACCTCCTGTCTGGGCAAAATGACAATTAAACCTATAAATAATTTTCAGTGTAGACTCTCTTCAGACTGGTTTGACATGGACACTCTGAGAATCATCTTCTGCCTAGTGGTACAGTGTCAAAATGTACAATCTGACATCATCCATGTCTTTCCTGAAGTCTGAATCAATCAGTGTGTGTGTTTGGATCAGTGTGTTTATGCTTGTGGGCGTCTGCATTTAGCAGAAAGGAAGGAAGAGTGTGAGGAGTAAAAGAGTCTTTTACTCTCGATGGAGCTTTGCAGCTCACTTGAGATTGGCAGAGACTAAGATACAAGTTCAGATATTCGAGTCTGGGAAGGAAGTGCTGCTTGACTTAGAGACCAGAGTGTGTGACAGCAAACTTACCAATCGATACATTTTCACCACGACTGGCATCTGAACACAAGGAGAACAGATTATAAAAAAAAAAAAAAAAAGATAAATACTCACAAAGACCTGCAGTTATTTCTCAGGCTCTTACCTTTATCTCAATTGTGCTCAGCATGCTCTTATAAAATTACTTTACTTTTCTTTGACAGAAAGAACAAAACGGAATCATAAGCAATCAACAATGAAAACACAGAAGACGGCACTCAATATCCAGAAAAAGTACGGCTTTGCAAAATACAAGACTTTAAACATGCCACTACAGAGCCTTGGGCTTTGGAGCTTTAATACATCATCATCATCCTGTTTTTTTCGGACAATTAAAAAGCATGGGAACAGATTGGAACAGCCTCAACCCTGCGCAAACATGCGTCACAAAGCAATGTGCAGCATGGTGAAGCAACAACACGGCATTGAACACATCTTCAGTCATGCAAAACCACCCCCTATACCCACAATGCACCTGTGTCAGAGTCTCAAGAGTCATAGCGATGGAGGAGCCGTTTTCAAAAAGCTCCCAAACAATTCCAGTCCGTTTATAGTCTCTGTGGGTCATGATCAAACCGATTCGGCGAGTTAATTAAACAAAGCAAGCGAACAGGAACCCCCCAAATAAATGAATAAACAAAAAAGAAAGACTTAAAGACACAGAACAGCAGGACCACAAACAGGCCACCAATATTGTCTGCTTTCTAATGGGAGCCTTTAGCTCTATCTGACACACACACACACACACACACACACACACACCTCCTTATGGAGCACTGAAATCTCAGCACTCCTATCTCCATCTGCCAACCACAGCCACCGTCTACTTTGATTGACAGCTTGTCTAAGCTCCGTGAGCCTGCTGATGGCATATTCGTGTTGAAAAGAGCGTTTTCAGTCCACAGAGCTTCGGAGTGTCTTTTATACAGTACTTGATTTCTTCTTTTCAGTGGCGCTCTTCTTCTCTCTCCGTCTTGCTCTCTGTGTCTCTACAGAGAGGTGGAGGGCAGCTTTTTGACGCGTCTCTGGGCCAGGAACGAAGACTCGATTGGTTTGAGCTCAGGGGTCGGCTGAGAACTCTTCAGGGCCGAGTAGGTGGCGGCCATCGCCCCCTGTCACATAGAGAGAAGAGAGAAACGGATAGACATTATTATTGTTTATTATTGTCTTAACATGATTGCTCTGACTGACAGCTCCCATTCAGGATAAACAGGAATGAGCACTCCATGTGCACTCCGCGTTTAAATACTTTCAGCGGTTAAGGTTCTGTGCTGGTGAGCAGTCCGGAAAGTTGTGAGCTCCAATCTCAGGATGGCCAGAGAGACACTGTTAGGCCCTTAAGCAAGACCCTTAATCCTCAGATGCTCAGCGCTATGCTTGGATTGAAAAAGTATCTGCCAAATAAATAAAATGTACATTCCTGGATCCCACCCAAAACTATTCGGTTGATCAAAAATCGGATTATGCGACACTTGTTGAGCCCTTGAGCAAGACCCTTAATCCTCAGCTGCTCAGCTCTGTGTTTGTATTGTATCCTGTCCCAATTGTAAATTTAAATCTAAAGGCATAGTCCTGGTTTCCCCTCCTCCTCTTCAGTGTTGGCTCTTTAAATCCCAGTGCATTGTCGCATGCTCTTATCTTCTATCCTTAATTTTACACACAACTGTTTGAAATATGAATACGCGTCAACCTTTACATAAACTAGAGAACCTTAGAAAAACTAAGGCAGCTAGCATCAGTGTTACAGTATGTAGGCTTCAGCTGGAGCCTGTAGCAGGGTTAGGGGTTAGGGTTTAGGCGTGAAGGCTCAGGTTGAGACCGTAGTGTGTAGGCCTGGGTAGTAAGTACCTTGACGAGCTGGGCATCCTGGTGCTGCAGCTGGCTGTTGGGCAGCTGATCTCTCTGCATGATCCATGGGTGTTTGAGCACCTGCTTAGCTGTTAGTCTCTGCTGAGGGTCCACATGCAGCATCTTAGACACCAGATCCTACAGAGTGTGTTTAAAAACAGAGACACACAGAGACGACATGAAACATAAGACAGAGAGTATAGAGTAGAGAAAATTGTGTAAAAGTGTGAAAAATATACAGTACATATTGGTCGTTTCAGTGGAGTATGGGTGTGTGTGTCTTTGTGGGTGTCACTAAGCTTGGACAATAACGTAATTTTACTAAATCATATGTGGAATTATCACTAATCAATGATCTTATCGTTCTGGAAACTCAATTACAATGGATTATGCCTGAGAGTCGTGGATGCTTACATTGCAGCCTGTATTATCGCTGGGCTGGTGATATAATTACAATCTGGACCAGCTTCTAATAATAGATCATAATTCATAAGGATAACTGTAGTAATTGAATCATGATGGGATACATTCAGCAATTACTTTAATTATGTTGAAAAAGCCATTTTTACTTCTCCGGTTCATGCCGACTAGCATTATGGGATGACATAACAGACTTCCCACCTATTTGATTGGTGATACCAGAGAGATGCATTTTATTTTTATTCATATCAAAAAACAAAAACAAACAAAAAAAATTCATTGCCAGTGTGCATACGCATTCTTTGCAAGAAAGACAAGCATGTTAACTCTATCCGGTTTAAGCGGACAGCGTGACGGGCTAACAACATTTCCAGCTGCACTGAAACACACACACACACACACACACTGGAATGGAGGGGCTTGTAGCCTGTGCTGCTGTAAAGGACTGGAAGGTGAGGATAATTCCAAGGGCTGTGAGTAGATAGGGAGTCCAAGGGGAACCTAGAGAGCAGCCCAGTACATTAACCTGTAAGGGGCCCAAAATCCTACTGACACCCCTACTTGTAGGGTACACACACACACACACAACTATTCACATGAAACTCTATTCAGAGCAGGCACTACTTTATTGGATCGTCAATAGTTGGCTCCTGTTCCTACACATTTATTTCAGCAGGAGTTTGCTGTTCTTTGCTGGCAGAGACCAGAGTGTGTGTCACTTTGGACAAATGGCTGTCCAATATTTTTTCCGTGGCTGGAAGATCTCCTGTTTCCTCCTGCCTCATTAAAACACTTTTGACCCATACACATTTACTGCAATATATCGACTTCAAACCGAGCACTGCGCGTCACCTTGGCTGCGTCAGACACTGCGTCCCAGTTGCCCCCGGTCAGGGTGAAATGGCCGCTTCCTATCCTGCCCAGGATCTCTTCGGGCGTGTCCTCTGGACCGTTAGCAAAAGGAGTAAAACTGGAAGAGGAAGACAGAAAGACATGAAACGAATGCTCTGTGTTAAATGTTTGTTTTCGTGTGTACTCAGTGGAGTGTGAGGATGGTAGAGTGTACAGGAAGTGTGTGTGTGTGAAAATATGTTCTCACCCTGCTAGCATAGTGTACAGCAATACTCCCAAACTCCAAATGTCACACGCCTCATCATAGCCCTGCCTCTTCAGTACCTATAAGGACACACACACAAGGGCAAACACGTTACACAATGTTTTTTGAAATATGACGTACCTTAACGTACCTGTTAAAGGAATAGTTCAGACATCAAGACATGGTTGGTGTCTGACGTTTGCTTCTTTAGTTGTGCGCTGGAGCTACCAGGCTAATGTAGCTAATAAGTAATGGAAGTTTCTCTCACCTAAAATCTTTTCTGTTCCACCACAGGCCAAGTTCTTTTTTTTTTTTTAGGTCACACTGTGTCCTAAACCACATCGACAAGTCTACGTGACATTACTGAAGAACTGAATGTGGTTTGAGGCAGATATTTACAAAACAGATTGACAGACTTCCTGGCTGATCGACTACATTTGGGGTAAGGGAGAAACTATAAACTGCTGGCCAAACTATTCCTTTAAAGCACTAATGCGTACCTCAGGAGCGACGAAGTTAGCTGTGTAGCAGGGAGTCATCAGGAGGCCGTTGTCTGCACGGAGCTGTTTAGCGAAACCAAAGTCACAGATCCGCAAAGACTCTGGATTTCCAGATTCGTCTACGTACAGGATGTTACTGGGCTTCAGGTCTCTGTGTACTACCTGGAGAAAACATGCAGTCAGCCATTAGACACACACGGGCCCGGTTCCAATCCAAAGCAGGACCATTGCCCGACTCCCTTCCACTCAGTGATTCAGGTGATTATTTTTCTCCGAGGTAAACTACTGAACCGGCATAATTAGAAAGTACATGTCATTATAAAACTAACATTGTGTACATGTCTGTGTGTGTGTACTTTTACCCCCTGACAGTGCAGATACTCCACAGTCTTTGTGATGGTGTGCAGCACGGCACTGGCCTCTCTCTCAGAGAAGAACTTCTGTTTGAGGATTCGATCGAGCAGCTCGCCGCCTCTCATCAGCTCTGTCACCAGGAAAACCAGCTTCCCGTTATCATACACCTGAACACACACACACACACACACACACCTCAGCATCTGACTCACTCTTACCCCATATGCCCACACGGCTCTTTCTCCATCCTTTTTGAACAATTTCATTTCAAGTATGTAGGTCACACAAAGCATTGATTCTTTTCAATCTAAGACATTAGTTCTGTGTTCATTCTGTGTTACAGAAATCCAGATCCAGACTCCAAATAAGCAAGCTGAGGATGGCATTAGGACAGCGGTGGCAAGAGAAAACTGCCCGTGTACGCCTGATGTTCCTCCAGCAGCACGACTTGGCATCTATTCGGAATTGGTTGCTATATTGTTTTTATTGTTTTGTGTGTTTTTAAAAAGGCACAAAACGTAATAACTGATTACATAATGCGCTTGGTGCCGAAACCCAAAATGTAATAACGACCCAAAATGTAATAACTTATTACTAGAACTTTTGTACAAATTTCCACATGGGATTCGTATGGATACCCTAAAGACTCGCACTTCCCAAAAACAGTTTATGCCTAGGACTTAACCCTCCTGCTTAAATGCTAAATCTCACCTGGATACTGCAGACTTACATCTCCTACGGACTGCAGCTGTAATCATAAAGACCATCCTGTGCTCATCCCAGAACTCTTATTTACTATATGCTCATACCAAACATCCTTTAAACACATTGTCTTTTCTCTATATGACTGTTCACTGTCATGATTTATAATCTCACTATCGGGTGTCACCCAGAAGAGGATGGGTTCCCTTTTGAGTCTGGTTCCTCTCCAGGATTTTTCCTCATGTCGTCTCAGGGAGTTTTTTCCCTTGACACTGTCGCCTCTGGCTTGGGATCTAGATCTACATCCGTATTTCTGTAAAGCCGCTTTGTGACGTCAACAATATGTCTATTGTTAAAAGCGCTACACAAATAAAATTGAATTGAATTATGTTTAACAACTGACATTTCAACAGACAGTCATTTCAGGGGGAAAAAAAGATTTTGAACTTGTGTTCTACATGATTTAGATTTTATATTTAAATATCTGATTTGTGGAGAATCTTGTTTAATGGCAATATCAGCAGTCTTAAATGCTGAAAATGTTTATGTTAAAGTTAAGATTTGTGGCAAAATAGTGGCATTCTCACATACTGATGCTAAAAGAAATACTTGAAAATTATTTAATTTTTGAAGAAAAAAAAGAGAAAAGAATGGATGAATAAAATAACTGTGTTTTTTGTGCAAGCTATGAAAACATCGAGCTGTACATCTACTTCTTTCAATCAGGAATTTGTTGCAATTGTTTTGTTGGAATTAGATTTTTTTTTTGGGACTTTCATTGTTTAGCGTGATTATGATTTAACGGGTAGTGTTACTCTCTTTACTGTTATACTCACATCTTTCAGTGTGATGATGTTGGGATGTTGGCCGTACCGCAACAGAATCTCGATCTCTTCAGAAGGATCTGTGTGTTTCTTCTCAATAACCTGTCAGCACAAATCATATCCATTACTCATTAATATAAATAACCACAAAACACTTCATCAGTTGTCTACCATGATCCAAGTTTACATTAGGCAGGTTAACTGGGTTCAAACAATTCAGGGGAAAAAACAGATATGACATTCAGACAACAATGTGACTGACCCCTAACCCTGCAGATGCAGTGTGTGTGGGTGTGTGTGTGTGTGTGTTGGGGACAGACCTTGACGGCGTATTCAGTGTTGGTGGCTTTATGGACGCAGCGCTTGCACACAGAGAAAGAGCCCATGCCGATATCCTCCTTTAGCACGTAGCCGTCGCTGAACACAGAGTTCTTACCGTGTAGCTGCTGCACACACACACGCACAGCACAAGGAAAATTAATAATGCACAATATGCACTAACTGCAGTTATTGCACGCACAAATATATGCATGTACCTCTCACACACACACACACACACACCATGTGGGGTGTTTTTAGTGCAGTGTGGATAGAAGAATAATATCACTGGTGTTGCATTAGTAGGGCAGAGAGCAGCGAATAATACCAGATTATAAGCATTATGACAGAACACTCAGTCCCATAGAGAGTCATGGCAGAACACCAACCATGAATCAAGGAGAAACGTTTGTGCATAATTCAGTTCTTCAATATCTCCATCTAGTGGGAACTGATAGTAACTTCATGGTCATGATGCTGAATGGGTTTCCCACTGGTCGACATCTGCTGTTCCAAGCAAACATGTTTATTCTGTGTTGTTAATTTTATATCACTGATTAAGAATCAGTTGCTGCTTTGCCTTATTTTCTTTTCGCTTTATTATATTTCCTTAACTGTTTCAAATCATGTAGAAGAGCCAGATAAAACAACAATGGACGTTAAATTAAGATCATTTTAGAAGTAACTGGGAAAAACAAAAAAACAAAAAACAAGTACAACAAGTACCCACCATCGAACGTTCATTAACCTAGAAGTCCAAATCCAGCAGAAGGTCACCAAGGGGGCGGGGTTTAACAGATGATTGACATGTGTGGTGGCTCAGTGGTTAAGGCTCTGGGCTACTAATCAGAAGGTTGAGAGTTTGAATCCTGGCACCGCCAAGCTGCCGCTGCTGGTTTCTTGAATAAAGCTCTTAACCCTCAACTGCTCAGCTCAATTTGAAAGTCGCTTTGGATAAAAGCGTCACCCAAATAAATAAATGTAAATATGTAGAGCACTCACCTGCACCACGGGGTGGGGAGGGCGCTTGACCGACTCCTCAGTGCCCTCCTCCTCCAGCAGCACCGTGGCAACAAAGCTGAAGCCACGGAAGAGCTGATGAGCGCCGGCACTCGGGGGAACACCGGGGGAGTCTGACAAACGTGCGCACACACACACACACACACACACACTTAATTGAGTTCATTGCATTAACTCATTACTTGTAATCTAATATTTTACATTTCTTATTTCTTTTTTTAAACTACTTTATCATCAATATGCAGGACCCTCTAAGAACAAGTCACTCGTCTCAGTAGGGCTTCATTGCTTAATAGTAAATAAATGCAATGCAACACAACCAGAATGAAAGAAAATTAAAAAATATACAGCACATACAACAGAGCAAAGTTTATTAATGTATTTATCTTCATATATTCAAAAATTCAAACTCCCTTTATAGCCCTTTATTACTAAGCAGGATAGAATAATATACATTACAGGTGCAGTCCATTCTGAAGTGATGAAGCCTACACAGGGCACTCTGAAGGGGGAACGCCCACGTGAGCCATTTGTAGCGGCCAAACTGAAGTGATCAAAAGCATTTACTTCAAAATGTAAAAAAGTGCTGGGGCAAGTCAGCTCTCTGAGGTGTTCCGTGTTTTTAATCGCTACCTCAGGTAACGTCCCATGACTTGTGCATTTGTATGCGTTTGTAAAATGAATACTTTACGAAATCAGGCTATATGAACTGTAACTGGTAAATGACGTGATGGCATGGGGAAGCTTTGTCATGACTGAAAAGTTGGGCTTATTTGGTCTTGTTTACTTAACTCTGTGATTATGCGACTGAAGAACACTTCAGTTTGGGCTTTGAAAGATGACGTTTAACTGCGTCCAGAATGGCCATTACTTTCGATTCCTACAGAAAAGGACCCTTCGGAGTTCTCACTGTGGAGAGATTAGCCTTTGGAGGGAGTAGGGCAGAGTCATGTTCACTTCAGAATGGAACACAGCCAAATTCACATCAGACAGGTAACTGGTTTAAGATGCATGATAATATAACCAAGACATATGATTATATAACTTTCTAATGGTTCTTTTCTAGGCTTGACATTTGACCTCTCACCTTTGGGGGTGCGGGAGGTGAACTCGGAGTCGAAGTAGAAGGTGTCGTCGGGTCGAGCCACAGCTGGTTTAAACGGAGGCTTGATCTCCCGACGGAAGAGTTTCTGAAACACACACACACACACGAGGAGATGAACATCAGACAGACACTAACTGAGAATGAGCTTTAGCAGCACATTATAGCTGATACACAAAGATTTTCACCTTACAGTGAGTATTTACAGAATGCTAAACTGGTAGCTATAAGCTTCCCTTACTTGTTAGCTACATTAGCCTCAGAGCTCGAGTTCAATACTAAAGAAGCAAACATGTCTTGGATACTCAACATTATTTTTGGTAAGTGAAAAACTGCGAAAGTTTCAATTTTGTCCGAACTGATCCTTCACACATTTATTACCATTTTAAATGTACAGATTTATCTAGTTTCTTAACAGCATAGGGAGTATGCAATGCAGTTACTTATTAAAAGTTCATTCAAAAACTGGTGAATAATCGTACATTCCAGTCGATGGTTGAGAAGAAGGCGTGACGTTTGATCTCCTCTGCACCATCTGGCCCAGAGGCTGCAATCAATCAGTAAAATAAAAACACATACGCTAAGTAGAAAGAAACAGATTCATTTGTCATGCGCTGTACATACACACGTCAATACATGTTTGCACGGGTGCTGCGTGTCAATCTATGAAACACTAAAGTGTAAGTGTGTGTGTGCGTTACCCAGCCTGTTGGTGGGGTTCCTCTTGAACAGAGCTCTGAGCAGACTCTGCGCTTCAGTACTCAAAAACTGCGGCATCCCCAACCGTGCCCTGCCACACACACACACACAGAGAGAGAGAGAGAGAGAGAGAGAGAGAGAGAAGGAAGAAAAATATAAGGAAATAAGAAACAACGAAATATAAAGAAATAAACTTTTGATGACAATAAGCTGTTGCAGCCATTTAGACAGTAGCGCTTTTTATTTTATCTGTAAATTATTTGCTATATTCATGAGCACAGTAATCACTTGTTACTATGGTCCAGGAAACGTTCCTGCAGTAGAAATGTGCCTCATATTTAATGAGCTGCGTCATTGAATACTTTTAGTGAGAGTCGTGCGTTCACACTGGGAAATTCAGCGAGATGTAGTGTGCTATTAACAACCGAACGGCAAAATAAATGAAGTACGTTGGACACTTTTTGCACTCAGCGGCCGCAGCTTGCTCTGCGGTTTAAATTTAGCTGAAAGGCGAGAACGCCGCTACATGTGTGGATGCCAATTGCCATTAACACTTTTTACAAGTATTATTCTGGACTTTTCATTACAGTGCTGCAACACTGTAGAGAGATAGGAGAGGGCCAATCCATGGAGTGCTCTGAAGACGAGGAGGAGAATTTTATAATCTAAACGAGTCTTGATGGGAAGCCAGTGAAGATATTTTAAGAACAGGGGTAATGAGGTCATGAGATGGACAGATGGTGAGGATACGGACACCAGAGTTCTGGACCAATTGAAGTTTTTTGAGTAGTCTGGAAGGAATGCCAGAGATAATGGAATTACAATAATCTAGACGGGAAGTGACCAAGGTATGAACTAGTAGTGGGCACGGGCAGTGGTGGCTCAGTGGTTAGGGCACTGGGCTACTGATCAGAATGTTGTGGGTACCGCAGAGCTGCCACTGTTGGGCCCTTGAGCAAGGCCCTTAACCCTCCCTACTCCAGGGGCGCTGCATCATGGCTGACCCTGCGCTCTGACCCCAGCTTACCAACATGCTGGGATATGCAAAGAATCAATTTCACTGTACTGTATTTCACTGTATAGCATTCTATTCTATTCTAGTATTTCAGTACTAAACAGAGAGTGAGGGGCGGAGTCTGGACAAAGTTTTGTGACAGAATTGATATGGGGCTCAAAGGAAAGGGTGGGGTTTAGGATGACACCTAGACTTTTCTAGCACCAGTGCTACCTGCTGAACAGTTACACAAATCCCTGTACAGTGATTCATTTTTCCACATGCTCTGCGTAACAGTAATATGGTCATTATGCGTACTGTACACTGTAGTGGGGCATCATTGCAGTTTGAAACAAACTCTCTATTATTATAGTGCTAAAAATGTCGGAAAATATCAATGGCTTGAATTAACATTGATGTTTTCAGTCATTTGTACAGGACTCAAGACATCAGAACACAAGCCTCTAATGGATATAGATGGATGCAGAGCTGTTAGAAAGAGCACTTAAGAATCAGTGTTCAGAGAACTGCCGCTGTAACTGTTTGCTGCTATAATTGTCTGATGCTAATTTTAGGTATGTGCATCTTTCTGTGTGGATAATGGCGGTCAATATGCCCTGAAATCTTTAATAATACTGGATTTACATATTCGAAGACAAAAATCCACATTTAAGAGCCCAGGTGGATGTAAAAAAGGGCTCAGAATAAAAGTAAATGATTGCATACTTTATTTTACACATTTTTTTAAATAATGTATTAAATGTCTAATTATTTAAAAAACAAAAACAAAGCATGTGTCCTAAATTATATTTTACATGCAAGTAGATAATTGCCAGCAGGGACTTATTGAAGTCTCTCTCTTTCTGTGACTGAATCTCAAATGGAGTTTAATTGGACATATAGTGCACTACGTAGATTGAACAACGGCATTATGATACACCGTATGTTGTGAGCTTATATAGTGAAGACACCATTTGGTATATGGATATAAAATAAAATAAAAATAAATAAAAAAGTCCTGTGTGAAGACAAGTTTACATTTTGTATGTGGATCCTGGGTAGCGCAAGAAATGTAAAAATCAAGGTAAAATTCAGCTAAATATCCAAAATACTTGTGGGTAAATAATTTTTTATTAATGTTTTTTTAAATATGATGCTGCATCCTCGTGACTTTTTTTGCTAAAGAAAGCAGAACATTTTTTACCTGTGATTTATGTGATTATGAACACACTCGGTCTGTGGCAGTATAACATTATAGGCTCATTAATATTCAAATAGGCTACTAAAAATATTATAAGTAATTGCAATTTTAAAAAGGAATTTTTCGCAGCCCTAATGTGTGTGTGTGTGTGTTGTTAGAGGTTGAGGGCAGAGCTACAGCTGCAGAAATGAACCGCAATGAGCAAGACTGCAGGAAGGAAGAAAGAAAGAATGAAAGAGCAAGAGAAGGAGTCTGCAAGCAACAGAGAGAAAAAAAACAAAAAAAATGGGGAAAACAAAGAAGAGAAAGAAGAAAGAGAGAAACAGTCTTGCTGTAGAGAGGATCAATGCTTACTGCAGAGACCAAAACCACACACACACACACACACACACACACTTAACCACTACTTGGTGCCCTCCAAGTAAACAACCTAGAGGAGTGAACGCAGCAACATCTCTTATCGGACATCCTTGCAGAGAATTGTGGTGGGTGGGTGTGGATGGGTGGGGGTGTGTGTGTGTGTATGTGTGTGTGTGTTTCAGCGTGGGAAAGTGTGTGCAGCAGTCTGCAGGTTTGCAGCTCTTTGCCATCAGAAGCGAGAGGGACTGTGCCAGTGTCTGTGCGTGTGTGCGCGCGCATGTGTGTGTAAGTTTACCTTTAAGTGTGGCCTTCCTGAGGACCTTCATAGCGTAGAGCTGGTTACCGTCAGGCGGTGTCACCTTCCGCACCAGAAACACCTGAAACACAGACACACACAGAGACACACACAGACAGACAGACACAGACACAGACACAGACACACTCTCTGCATCACTGCTGTACTTTAAAACACCTGGTACACAGGAGACACGACTGAAACACTGATAAGGAAAAGAAATACACCTCGAGCGCACCAACAGTCACTGAGTGCATTTACATTCACACTAATAATCTGATCATTATCTGATTTTAGCAGATTTCTGATTATTCTAGTGGTCATGAAAACGGCACACTACAATATCTACATCGGATTAAATCCGTTATTGGATTACAAGAAATCCAACAAAGACGCCTGGATTTCAATCCAATAATCAGACTATTCAGCACATGTATACTGTTAATCTGATATCTTTTGTTGTTCCACGCATGTGTGCAAACCTTAACTGGTTTGAGAGAAAAGGCTCGTCTTAGTCTCTGGATCAGAACAGAGACAGCTGGAAGGAGGACTGGTTTATGTGCAATTTGTAACCACAAAAACCCTAACCTTGAGTCTAACCAACCAAGAAACACAGCCTGATGGATTAAAAATACATATAGCGTAAAAAACCCAAATGATGTCGTGCTTATCAGCACTGCTTCGCTACGTGGTCGATAAAAATGGTTTCACTTTATCTACTTGATTTAAAAAAGTGGTGATGCCCCACCTCACTACTAATTGTGAGTCATTTTTACTCTTACTCGGGCAAGTTTGTCTGTGACTGAATCCAAATTGGTGTTCTATTGGGCATAAAGTGGATTAGGTAGGTTGAAGAACGCATTATGCTACACCCTATGTAGTGAGCATACGTAGTGAATAGGAAGCCATAAAAAAATAATTCCTGTGTGGAGATGATTTAAAGACAGCGGATTACTGCGGGTAAATAAATAAAACTTGATCCTTGTGATTGTCTGTGCTTAAGAAAGCCACAATTTTTTACCTTCCGTGATTTATGCGACATGAACTCGTAGTGTAGCGCTACTGCTAATGTTCACTCTGTCTGTGGCAATACAACATTATAACCCCCTTAATATTCAAACGCATTCAAATAATAAATAAATATTTTAACTAACTGGAAGAGATTTTCGTAAATGAATTTGAAAGCCCCAGTGGGTTTTGCGCAATACTTTTTATATTATTATAATTATCCCATAATTTATCCCATGTGTTAAATCGGCACATCTGAGCTCTATCCCTCACAAAACTCTACCAAGAACATACAGAAGTGTGTGTTCTGTGCACAAATGGCTGTGTACAAGTGTGTGCGTGCGCAAGTCAATGTCTGTTTATGCGAGTTTGTGTTTACGCGTAAAGCCACTGGAATGCTCAAACTTTGGAAAGCGTCCTAATCCAGCCCAGCTCTAAGCCGGGGACTAAAGCCAAGCGCGTCACGGCCAAGGGCCAGAAACACACTTCACCAGCCCCTTCAAGCCTCCAGATAGCTGCGAGTTCTTTACCGCTTGTGACTTTTCGTCTATGAGGAGAGTTTTTGGCAGTCTTGTGGAACGTGTTGCTGGACTGTGGATGGACGAAGGGGACGTGATGATCCACAGATGCATGAATTTGAAAAGTAGTTCAATGACTTTGAATGAAGAACCATTTTCCATATTACTGTTTATCCCTCTCTATGCTCCCAAAACGTGCTACTGTATGATGTAGCTAAACTAATAGCTTAATTTATTTTTTCTTTACTCATTGACGCTTTTTGAATAAATTGTATTTGTATTTTTATTATTTTGTAATTTGTATTATAATTTAGTTACTTTGACTTTATGAATTTTGTTACTGTTAACATGAATGCCGCAGCGTCAAATTAGGGTTAAGGTTTATTATAATTAGGTTTAGATAATACAAATAGTAATAAATGTGTGTGATCTGTGGTGTGTGTGTGTGTGTGTGTGTGTGGGCGTGTGGGCGTGTTCTCACCTTCCCGAAAGATCCCTGACCGAGCACCTTGAGCAGCTCAAACTGTGAGGGGTCCGCTTTCTCCGCCCCTTCCTTGACCACATGCGTGATGTTGATCTCCTTGATGACATCATCTTCCTGTGACAGAAAGCAGAAAAAAAAAATGCATCATCTTGCCGGACCACGGTGAGCTCATCAACATACGACCAAAACACAGTAAAGGAAAGCGTGTTCCACACCGGCTACCATCTAATGGATTAACGTCATATTACATTTAATTTAATGCCGAGTGCACACTAAACGATTTCAGCCCCCGATTTTCCTGTCACCAAATTTTTGGGATCTGTGAGCGAACCCACGCTCTAATCACTGCACGCACCTGTCACGACCCACAGTTAGGTGAGCGGTTCAGCGATGCTTTTTACCCAGCAGTCGAGCACTCGCAGACACCCCGACATTTTCCAGCATGTTTGAAATGATCAACAGTAAATCTTGTCGTGTGAACGAAAGAACAGCGATGAGTAACGGCGAATTAAAGTGTCTGAGGAAATGTTTGGAGAAGGACAACAATCATGGTGAAGGCTGCTCTGCGTTCTGTGTGGACCAGGAGATGTAGGGGAAGCTAATTAAACTTTAGCAAAAGCACGAATGCCTTTTTGAGGTCACAAATAAAAACACAAGCTTTCTTAGCATGAGACTGAGAGCACATTAACACTCGGTCGTTTCCTGCGTCTTGAGTATCAGGATTATATCCGGATAGGTTTTATCCAAAATAAAAGCGTAAAATGCACCCAAGATGCATTTGAAACCGATTTAAATCCGATCGCTCAAACCACTTCAGGAGGTCCGTCTCTCCAAGCCACGCTTCACAACCAAAAAGCCCTCCCAATAGATGATGCACGTGCTCCATGAATGCCGAAGAAGGCCCCTCAAAAAAACGTTAGCGAGATTAGAAACGTCACGATTTTGATGCAGCAACCATCTTATTTATACAAACAACTAAAAACGAGGAAAGCCACAGGAAGTTAATGAGCTAGCATATTACCGTGCAATACACAGCAGTCGGATTTCAGTCTGGCTAACTGGAGACGCATTTGACTGCAAGTGTAAATGCATGTGGTTCAAATCTTTAATCAGGATACAATCCAGATACAAGACGTGTGAAATGAACAGGTGGAAATGGGGTCGTGGACTCCTTGCTGCTCGCCTTTTCTCTTTTCTTTCGTGCTTCTGGAAACATCACATTCAGTTCTTGGTTAACTTTCGGGAGACAGTGGGATTTTGTGATCAGGCCCCGTTTGTCAGGGATCCCTCTAGATGAAATATCAAGTAACGTGTTATCTCCGTCTACACGTCTTGTTTAGTGTGCGCACCCCTACGTTTGTAAGAGCTGTGGTGTGTTAGTCATACAGCAATTCGGAGATTTTGAAAAAGTCATTTAGTGTCCACTAGCAAGAAGAGAAAATTGTCGACGTGTATCGTCTTTTACAAGTAATCTTTAGTTGTAGAGCACTTTTAAACCTTAGTTACAAAGTGCTTCACAATACTCGGTAAAAAAATAGAGCCAAAACGAGAAAAACACGGCATGAGACATTAAAAACCTGAATAAAAACACTATAAACAGGTTCCGCAATAAAACAGCATCAGCTACGATTAAGGCCTAGTAAAAAGCAAGAGAGTGAAAATGGGTTTTAAGACGTTTTTAAAAAGGTGCCCACTGAATCTGATAATGTCAAGGGGGCTAGTGTTCCAAACAGAACCACGGGCAGCAAACGCACCACCCTCCTATCGCTCTAACCCAGTCTCAGAGATATCCAGGAGTCTTGCTTGAAAGACCGAAGAGACCTCACATTAATTACAAGGAGCCAGTAATAATTCAGAAATATATTGAGGAGCTTCTCCATATAAAAGCTGGTACATGTAAAGCACCAGTCATTTAAATGAATCCTAAAATTCACTGGTAACCAGTGAGGAGAGGGGAGCACTGGAGAAATGTGCTCCCCATGTTTAATCCTCATAAGAAGATGAGCTGTGTTCTGGACTAATTAGAGACGTCCCAGAGCTCCTTAACTAAGGAGTAAACAAAGAACTGCAGCAGTCCAGACTTGATGACACAAATGCACGAATGATGTCCTGAACGGATTAGACATGTCTGATCTTAGCAATGTTTCTTAACTAGTTTCTTGGTGTGCATTACAAAATTGAAAGAAGAACCAAAAATCATGCCTACATTTCTGGGGGTTTGAGAAGTGCTACCTGCAATTCCCTAGAATAATTGTTGGTGTCAGGGCAGTCTTCATTTAAATGTTGAAGTTACAAGACATCCAATCCTTAATGGCTATAAAAAAAAGTTGTCAGCTGTTTTTACAGACGAGTACAACTGTGTCATCTGCATAAAAATGAAAAGCGATATTAAAATAACGCAGGGAAAGCATAGAGTGAAAATAAAACGTGGCCAGGAATGCGCCTTTGAGGCAGCCAAAGACACCAGCACTTTTTATCAGACACGGAGAACAAATATGCACATCATGTGGCTCTTATCAGCACTAGAGTTCCTGTTTCACTTGAACCGCTTACGAGTGGTAAACTTTTTACTTCACGTGAATATGTAAAAAGAATCTGTGAACACTCTTTATAATGCTTTAGAGAGCACCGACAGTGCCGTCTGACACGGTACGAGCCAAGGAGTCAAACTCAGACCTTAAATATACATACTGTAAAATATGCATGCTGTGACTACAATACCGACCACGCTGCTTAGTCTGTAGCCTACATCAAGTTCAAGTTCAAGTTCAAGTAGGTTTTTATTGTCATTTCTCCATATACCACGTATACATTGAAATGAAATGTC
>JAOUQW010000002.1:18095856-18113091 GCA_028565825.1 Olivaichthys viedmensis
TTTGATTAAACTTTAATTACAGCTGCAAGGCGTAAAATCCAAAGCGGGATCTCTCTCTCTCTCTCTCTCTCTCTCTCTCTCTCTCTCTCTGTGTGGAAATGGTCGGTGTGAAGTGATTTTGTCCCTCATGCAGCCAACTAACTGAAGAGAGTTAACTTAGCTAGTTAAATGAACTCGCCACCTCACAAGGATGTTGTGAAATTACATTACGCTTAAATGTGATGGCACACGCTGGCTGTAGCAAGTCGTACTTTATACTGCCTAACACACTGCAGCGGATAAAAGCTTAAAGTTTTGTCCCATGCATGGCATTTTTTGTGCATCAGGTCGAATATTTGAATATTATTCGAATAGGCCTTGAAAAATTTGAATAGTAATTTTGCCTGTCCATCTCTACTGTATAGCTGAACGCTGTAATGTTTATAGGGGTGGCCATCTTGGACAACCTCAGGACAATTTGGTATCATTTTGCCCCCAGATCTTTACCCTTTACTCTAAATGTAGTTGGTCAGCCAAGACTTTTTTGGTGTATGACGTTTGGTTTATTAGTTTTGCCCTGGAGCTACACGGCTGATGTGGCTAACCATTAATGGAAGTCTGTCTTACCCAAAATCTTTTCCACGTACATGCTTAAATCTTCATATACTTACTGCAGATGACGACGTTAAACCTCATAATCTCATTTTAAATAAATGATTGCAAAATAGCAATATTATAGTTCGCATAACTTACCGGTACAATTCCACCATGAAACTGGGAGGCAAGGCCTAGGGGGCAGGATTTAATTACGGGTGTCCAAGATGGCCACCCCCATAATGTTACAGTGTTCAGATACATAGTACAAGTTATGTTCATGTTCATAGATGACAGTAAGTCACACTGTGCTAAACCACATCAGCACGTCTGCGTGACATCACTGAAGACCTGGATGTGGTTTGAGGTAGATATTTACAGAAAAGATTTCGGGTGAGAGAGACTTCTATTATTGTTCCCTACAATTAGCCTTACAGTAAAGAAGCAAACGTCAGACACCCACCTACTTTTGGTGATCAAGGGGGGAAAAATTGTGTCAATTCGATTTTTTGCCAAACTATTCCTTTAAGTCAATGATACTTATTATAGCACTTTTCACAATAGACAGTGTGGCAAAGCAGTTTTACAGAAATCCGGTTTCCTGCCCCTAATGAGCAACGTGAAGGAGACAGAAACAGGACAATCTCCCCGAGATGGTTTTTAGGAAGAAAACTCAAATTAGAATCCATCTTTCTCCGAGCTACATAGTGAACTTAGTCAATGACGATAGTAAGGTTTACATGAGCAGAGACAAATTATGCAGAGGAAAGATCCATTAAACAAGCCATTGACCAGTGCCTCTTTGGTCTAGGAACACTACTGATTGTTTTGGACGTGTATAGGATGTTCAGAGATATGAGAACACGGCAGGTCAAACTTCAGTATGACTGTAAAGCAGATACACAAGACCAAAAAAAACATTTCTGGAGTGTAGGAGGCTGGATAAGGGTGCAAATAAAGACAGCAGTAGTAAAAAAAGGAGAGCAAGAAGATGAGATTCCTGCGACATTAATGTCCTCCGTTTTATTACCAACAAGCTGGGCCAGCCTATATAGTGTCAATAGAGTTAAGACGCAATCGCACTTGCAATTTGAAGATTGTGTCTCTGCAAAATGGACGTGACCAAGATGGGACCAGAAGATCAGCTGCGAAATGAAGTCCACTGTGTTGGTACAGTTAGAAATTTAGCCGTGAGTTTAGCTCCCGCTGGTTTCGCCAGTTTCGTAAATACAATTCAACTTTGCTATATTAATTCTGGAGTAATAGATTAACTACACAGACGGGTGACCCATAAATGAATAAATGAGTGCGTCCACAGGTCACGAGGGGTCACTGAATGCTTTGATGAGTATGAAAATATAAATAATTTGCTCGTGCCTTCACAGTCAACAGATTCTCGACCCAGTTGAACACCTATGGGGAGATTTTGGAGCGACGTGTTGGACAACGACTCCACCACCACCACCATCAAAACACCAGCTGAGGGAATATCTTTAGGAAGAACGGTTCTCCATCAGTTCCTCCAGTTCACTTCCAGAGACTTGTAGAATCTACACCACGAGCATTGAGGCTCGTGGTTGCCCAAACACCTCACTAACACACTTTATGTTGGTTTTTCCTTTAATTTGTCATCCGTCTGTGTAAAGTTTAGCCCAGTGGGAGTTTGTCGGCGGCCAACCTGTCTGAGTGGGTTGCTATCAGGGATGAAGGTTATTCATGAAAGTCTTAAAATTTGAATTGTAAATTAGGAGTTTTTGGCATATTATTTAGTAGTAATCAAATTGGTTGGGATAGTCGTTTTCCAATTTAAGAACCAACGATGGAAAAAAGAACCCTCAGGGCAGTGTAGTTGTAGGCTGCATTTGTCAGTTAGCTCCAACACAAATGAAATGCGAGGGGGGGAAAAATGCTGTGGTCATCGTCAAAGAGTTTTGTATGACAAATTAAAAATGTGCAATGAAAACTTGGCCAGGTGAAGCTGACATTTTGTAATTCAGCGACAACTATGCATAGTCATTTGAAAGCGAAGCACTAAATATGCAAACTATTATTCAAAAACCGTGCCTTGAAATATTCGAATAGAAGTTTTGCCTGAAATGCCTATCCCTATAAGTTGCTAGTGAGCTAGCTAACTCGCCAACCATAAGCAGTAAAAATCCCAAAAGATAGTTGTACCATCTAAACCAGACTGACTGCGTACAGCCTCTTTAAAAAAAAAAATTATACAGAAAAATTTCTAATCCGGGCGATAAATAGTTATATATAAAATTTCATGCTAGCACACTACTAAACTTAGCACTTTCTTCATTTTGGTTCTTCTAACCTGCAATACTCAGTGCACCCAAAGCAATTGTGCTATTGGTCAACGAGGCAAATTTGCGTGTCAAAAGTTCACCAGGGTTGAACCTGACATGACGATTCGCTTCCGAAAATGTAAACCATTCGCAGCGAATTCCGTTAAAATGAATGTAAAAGTTTACTAACATGAACCTAGTGTGACCTAAGCCATTAATATGGTCACCATTTCTGCTTCTAGTAATGTCAAACATCTGCCCCTTTATGGACTAGACTCTTGGCAATACTGTCACTGTATATGGTCATGCCAATAAAGCTTATTGAATTGAATTGACTAGAGTTTGTTAAGGCTCGCAAAGATAGCAAAGCTTTACAGTAGTCCAAAGAGATATAAAGGCCTAGGACTAGTTTCTCATGTGTCTTCATAAATCTGACTGGGGGAAATATGGTAGTAGAGTGATTTTTTTCTTTCTTTTTTTTTTCTTTTTCTTCTGTGGGACACAGAATCAGTGTGAGCTCGAGTACGTCTCGGTGAATAAGCTCCAGATAGAGCCTCCTTTACTCTGATGTAAGGTCGGGTCCCCCGTGCAAAAAACCTTGATTAGTTTCAAAGGATTGTGAAAGCTGGTGTGATCAGCATGGAAGGGTGATGTCCATCAATCAACAGCCCTTAAGGCACTGCACTCGGATACCTCATAAAGAAAGCCAGCTTTACACAGGTAATGCTATACCATTCGCGGGGTCATGGGACCGCACTGTCCCCATTCATATGCACTTGATAAATGGTGTTCTTGACATTGAATTGTTCAGATATGGGACCGTGGGGCCGCGCAGATCCGATCAGAGCTTTAGGTCAAGAGCGAATCTAGATAGGCGGAAAATCGTTTCAAATATCAGCTCAGGTTCTTAAGTCGAAATTTTGTTATACTTGGGGTAAAATCAGTCGCAATAATCCATTGTGTTGGGAAGACGAAATGCCCTCTCATATCTCATTTTCATCTCTCTGACTTCATGAGTTTTGTCTTTTTTTCTTTTTTTTTCTTTCTTTTTTTTATATCTTACCCCTTTTCTTTTTCCTCCGCTCTCATTTAGATGAAAATAAATTTCACTCTCATCGTGTTCCTATTTATCGTCGCACCCCCTGCGCCCTCCATCCCGTAAAAAACACCCATGAAAAAAGAAAATATATATATATAGACTGATTTTAAGACGGCTGAACAGAAAGCGCTCTTTCAATGCAGTTATGGTACATTTGCGATTTCTAGTTGTGTGTAAATATTAGAAAACAGCAGGTTCTCACATTCGCAGAAGCGTGAGGCATAGCAGTGGGGCTAAGAGGCGCATTCTTATCGGTATTGTGTTCACACTACACCGTTCCTCCTGCTGTTTCTAATCTGCCGCTGCCGCTGCGAGCAAAACTGGACAGGCATTTATTGTCTCAGCAGGGGGATGCTTGACGAGAGAATGTTAAACACTACCACTACCTGCAATTTTCGGAGGCGATACCAGACATGATAAAATGCAGATCCACGTTTAATTTCTGTTTTGGGTGAAACGATGGAGAAACTCGGCAGAAATAAGCAGGTAGACTATACTTTTTTTTTTTTTTTTGCTTCCACAGGGTGCCTTGTGAGTTTATAGTACACTGCTTTGTGTGTGTGTAATTTAAGGGAAAGGCAAAAAAAAAAAAAAGTCTTGCCTTTTAATGCCTCTGATCCAAACTACTCCAAGACGAAAAAGCCAAACCTGAGATTTGAGACCAAATCGAAAGGCTTTAATTCGATTCGCCTTTGGAATCGGCGTTAGGAGGGTTTAGTGGGTTTAGTTATATTTTGACAGCATAAGTAAGACGTTCTTATTCCGAACTGTCCATGTCCGATGTCCAAGCCCCCCCGGGCCCTCTCCATCCGCTTCTCCTGACACTCTCTGTGTTTCTGTTTCCCGGATAAATGATGACTGCCAGACGTGGCCTTGATAACTGCTGGGGCCATCGAGGAGGCGTCGGAGGAGGCAGCCATCTTAATTAACGTGACACCACCATGTAGCTCTTGCACACGCAGAGATTTCCACCGCGGTGCTGCTCGATGTTTTAATGAACTCTGAAGGAGGCCTGAAGAGAGCGAGAGCGCATTCAAACTTGCGTTCCACCCCGTTACCTCTTGATCACCGGCTTTCTGCTATCAAAAAGCTGCGCTGCTTCAAAATGCTTCACGTGCAAGCGATGGGTCTTAAATTAGGTCACGCTGTCTAATGGACTTCTCGCTGGGAGCGCCATTAAAGTGTGTAAAAACAAAACAAAACCTGGGTTTCATGGACGTTTATTAACCAATTTAGTCAATATATTCGTTTTATTAACCAGAAATTAATTGCGTTCGTGATAAAGGGCTTTTAACACTCAATACTGTTGTGATAGTAGGGTACATGTCTGGTACAGCTGACACATAAATGTCCACGGAGCTGAAAGAGATGGATGATGTGTGGGTATCTCTACCTTGTCCTCTATACCCACCCGACTGTTACATGAGCTGTGGTTTCTCGGGTAACCAGGTCACTCAAAGTCCAGTAGAAGAAAATGGAAAGGACTTTTCCTCTCGCCAGGTCTTGAATTAATGATGAAATTGTCTTTTGTGAAAAAGCCCCCAGAACAGCCGTGGCGCAGGCTACGATGGGGGCCCCAGAACACGCCCCTGGGCAATTTCTCACACTGCTATGATGGTATGGCTTTTTGTGGTCTGGAACACCACCATTGTGGTCATTTTAGCTGTGGCGCTTACGGGGCCGTTCATGGTTTCTCACACTCAACCTTTTGTGTGGCGTTCCCAGCTATTAAATTCTCACCACAGGTAAAAGCAATGTTTGTGGGTGGTGTCTTCAGGGCCTCTAACAATATTTATGCTTTTAAGATTGATGCTTTTAAGTCCATTTGTTTCGCTTATACAAGGTCAATAATTTAGCAAAATTAAGGGTAAATCGAGTATCCTGTTTAATTGCATTACTAGTGGACACCATTAGCTATAGGTGTTAATGTTTTGCTCCTACAAGAAAATGTTGTTCTCCATTTTTTTTTAAAAACCAGCAGCACATATGTGATATATCTGATGTACTTTGTTTAAATGATCTCAGGCTTGTTCTTGCTCTGTAAAGCAGCTCTCTGAGGCCTGATAGTACACTGACCTCTGTAAATCCAACTTCTGCTGCCTGGGAAACCATTTCCTTTGGTAAAAAGAAACTGAGCGGCTTCTTGAAATGTATTTCTGGATCATTTTAGTCGAGGATATGCCCCATATTTAGTTTAGATCCTCGCCTGTTCCGTATGTCCCCCTTGCATAAGGTCTGTCAAACCCCTTAGAAAAGCGGTTCTCATGGGATGTCGTCATCTGTCGCTTTACCTCCCAGCGGTTGCTGTTGGAGGCTTTCAAACGGCCCCGCAGGTTCCATTGTGGTGTCCGTGCTGTTGGGGAGGAGATGGAGCCGCCGGTCCCAGCTCGGGTTTCACCAAGCACCGCGCCCCGACACCAAAAACCCAAGAGCGAACCTCGCTGCCCTCCTGCCCTCTCCCACCATTGTGTACCTTCACCATGGCTGCTGCGGCTCCAGCCGCCAGATTGGCTTGCTCAGGAATGGGAGAGGACGTAGCTGCCTCCCCATCTGTCCGAGCCGGGATCAAATAATGGGATTTTCTGTCCTGGAATTGAAGATAATTGTGGTCTCTATTCTGCTCCCTAAATGTATGATATTAACCTCGTGCTCCAGAGCCCGCGCTGGGTCACGGCCGAGGCCAGATGGCGCTGTGTTTTGATATCCGATCCAGGCTCGGAGGTCAAGTTGAAGTTGAAGTCCAAAGGGCCCGCGCCGCCGTGGCCCTTCGCACAAGTAACAGAGGTGTCATTGAAACGGGGCCATCCTTATCGTTTCTGGATGTTCACGGGACACCGAAATGGTGGCCAAAGCAGCACTTATACAGATGCCATGCCACCGAGGTTGGAGCAGTAACTCATTTATATATGCTGGGAACCCAAGAATGGGTTATAGGTCAAAGTCAAAGTTTTCCTGCTTTTTTAGGACGTGCATCGTATCATTAAATAGCTTCAGTATCAAATGTGCGAAAACGCATCGGAAGATACATGAAGGAAACCATTGAGGTGTCATGCATGTCCTCGGTCACATTGGATGGGGTGAGAAGGGAAGAATGACCGAAGCAGGAGGCGCACTGCTTTGTTCGATCGACTCGCCCCATCAGCAAAACAGAATGAATGAACCATTTTAAAAGCGTACGATGATGAGCCTGGTGTGGTGGCCTCCTGTGGTGCTGAAGCCATGGTAATAATGCTCCCTCTCTCTCAACATCGGCCCCTGTGACCTGGGCCTGGTTACAGCCCCCTTGGTAACATTTATATTTGGAGAGCTTTAAATACACACTTACACAGGCCGAAAAAAAAAAACCGTGTAGCTCGTAGTCTATCACCGTTTTAAATGTGTTAGTAAGCATTTTATAATTGAAAACAATTATGCTTCCAGGGAGCCTCGCATATCTATTTTTAATTGATTAAGGTCCTTTTTTTTTTTTTTACACTTTTTTTCTCCCTGTGGTTGTTTGATTCAATAATAAGCACACTTTAAAACCTCTCCCAGTTCCTTGTGTATGTTGTGTACCTGTGCGTGTGAGCTTATTATTATAATTTAGTCATGATTTGTCGCTGTCGTCCTGCTGGTTCCTCCTCTTTCCACAGAGTGCACTGTGGCTCTGTGGACGGCGTGTCACCTAAGAGTGCAACGTCATCCTAACAGGGACTTCATTAATAAGGGTTAAATCTGGCTAATTGTAATCCAATTAATAACAGACACAATGATCTACCGCCTGCTTGCTTTTTTTCGGAGGACCCAGCTGTAAGGCTTTGTCACCCCACACCCCCTCTTTCGCGTGGTCTCCCCAAACACTTGCCATCCTGTCTATTGTTCCTTTAATGATGTGTTTGCAAAGGTAGCGGTTATTCAAAAAAAAAAAAACTGACCGTCAAGGCCTCCTCGTAATTTCCCACAGTTTTGTCTTTAGGAGCGCATGTCTTTTTAACCCTGGTGTCATTATTTACATCACTTTTCCTCCAATTACACCCCTCTCTCTCTTTACATTTACAGTTTAGCACCGTGAATCATCAGGACTAGACTTTTATTGTCAATGATCTATGCTGCAGCGCTGAGTGAAAGAAAAATAGCATGAGTGAAACTATTTGTGTTTATGGCTTTAGAGGGAAGGAGATAAATGACCTGGCTTTTTTGTTTTATTTAGTTTTAATGAAGAAGGGATTGAGGGACTCCCCATCCCTGTGGCATTAATGTGATTTCACTCTCGGTAGACGCAACCGCTCTTTTCCTCTTCGCGTTTGTTTGTGACCTTATTGCTGGTCGAGGCAAAGGACAATCCAGCGGAACATCTAGTGCCCTGCTCGCTCATGAACACCCTAATGTCGTTTTTTTTTTCTTCTTCTTCATGCAAGCAGCCGGACTGGAGAACGAGCGCCCACTTACAGTAAAACGATCAGCGTCCCTCGGTGTTAAAGGTCCCTCCGGCCACTGGGCTAAACGATGGTTCCATTTAGACCTTCTTCAAAGCTTGCTTGGGTCCCAAAGCCCCGCCTCATCCTTCCTCCCTTACCATTACGAAGCGCCTCCAAACAATATTAGCCGAGTCACCTTATGCTCTCCACATGAGTCCCCTTGATTGTTCGGCATTAATTGGATACTCAGTCCCCAATTACGCTCTTGGCCCAAAAGGCGAGCTCGCAAAAAACCCCCAAAAAAACAAGACGGGTTTTGCTCCCTTCTGTGGGACTTCATTAAAGCGGCTAGTGCGCCGGCTTCCTCGGGGAGGGAGGACGTCGACACACACACACACACACACTCGAAGGAGTGTATATCAAACTGCCCGATCAGAGAGTCTCTTCTTGCATACATGTTGCTGTGTGAGATGAGCCCAAATGGAGGCTACTATTGCATGTGTGTGTGTGTGTGTGTGTGTAAATGTCATGTACACATGTGTGTGCATGCAAGATGCTGAGATGTGATGAAATGCACATCTTATCTGACACACTTGCTCCTTAAGGGACTGTGGGAAAAGCAGCTCATCAGAACAGAGTGTGCTCGTCCTCCGCTTGGCTGTGTAAACATTCAATCCCTTCAACACCAGTGCAATAAGGCTGAGACAAGTGTGTGTGTGTGTATATATATATATGGGAGCGTGTGAGCCCCCGCAGGGTAATCCTCCATGTCAGTCAGCGTGGCCGAGTTTCGTTTACTGGCGTGTAATCACACTTTCCCTTTCTCTCCCTCTCTCTATCCCTCCCTCTTTCTTTCTTCCCAGCCCACTTTTTTCCCACTAAATTTTTTCCCACACTTTTCCTGCCTCTCTCCTGTACTCTCTGCCCTGTGGCTGTAAGGGAACATGACTCAACAGCACTGCGGCTAACCGCAAATCCCAGGATTCCTGGAGGTGTGTGTGTGTGTGTTAGACATACCAGGCGCTGCAGGTTGCTGTAGTGAGTCTCAGGGATGAACAGCACGGGCTGTGTGACATGGTCATCCAGGGTCTTGAAAAAGGTGCAGTCCTTCCCAATGGAGCTGGAAACCAGAGTCTGTTTACCTGAAAAATAAGAGACCCGCATGTTCATAAACTTTAGGAGCAACGACAGGAGCTCACAAATCTGTGATGTAACATAATCTGCTTAAGCAAAGGCTACTTAAAAACCCTTGACACTACAGACAATCTGAACGTGCCCATTTACAGCAGGTGTGTTAGAGGTGGGACTGTACATCGGTATGACATTGTACCGTGATCTGAAAGCTGAAATAGTTATACTGTTGTCATAAAAGCTTATATTTTTGGTGCGATGTTGACCCTTGAAATATGCTACAAGATTTTTAAAAGTTGTGTAGGTAAATCATTACTGCATGCTAACAGCAATCACCTTAATCAGTTTAAAAAAATATTCGAACAGTTTCCCTAACCAAATAATTTATTGCTTGCATTATGTCATATAATATGTCAAATGTGTGTTTTCGAGCCACCTCACAGATTTTTTGTATGTCACAGAAATTTAAAGTGTTTGGAATTAGCATGTTCATGAATGCTAATTAAATTAGCAAAGCTAACCATGCGCTAAAAATGAACAGTTAGGCTGTTTAGCCTGCTTTTCAGTTTGTTTCTTGTTTAAGCAGATCCTACACTATCTGGCATACAACAATTTTTGCACTGTGTGTTGTTTTGTTGCTGGGTTTTTCTCATATTGAACGTTTGTTGATAAAACCCCAGTTGTGAATTGAAGAGGGAATATAAAACCGAAGACTGGATTGTAGGAGTCGTGGAGGACAAGGAGGAGACAAGCAGGGATGAGAAAAGTAATCATAGGGAAAACATTAGCTAGGAGGAAGGAGTTTCAGGTGTGGTCTTTCACCCAAACCTGATTGCATGATTGCATGAATCAATGTTTGTGACAGTGAGCTCAGATCTGTGTAATTATATCATTAGCTAAAGGGTGGGATTGATGGCACTAACCGCCATTGGTGGAGTCAGCGGTATTCTTGACTCGCCTCTTGGTCCTTTTGCGTTCTTCATCTCGCATCTTCCTTTCTGCTCCCTGTCGGAAGAGAAGTGCAAAACTGAGCACTGAATCAGCTTTTTAATTTCATTTTCATCACTGTTAAACTGACTTGACATCTGCTTTGACACCTCAGATATTTGTCAAAACAGACTTTAGCTACAATGCGAGCTACAATGCTGAGCAAACAGCCACCAGTGCCATCTGATGAAAAAAAACAGACTGGTTCCTTGTTCTGCAGTGATGCACTTAGTTACCCTGCCATGGTGAAACCTGTCAGGCAGGTATGATTTTGAAGCTATCCTCCCATCCTGTACTTACTAAATAGCTCTGTAAGCTAGCGCTGAAGGCAGTGAAGGAGAAGGAACATAGCAGATGGAGAAGATAGCAAGAACATGAGGGCATGGAGACCTTTATCAGATTAGAGCAGAATAATAGGATGAGTGGGCTGTCTAAACGACCAGCAGATACAAACATGTTCATGTGCCAGACAAGCCAGAGAAGTTCCAATGCAAATGATCCATCAAGTCGCTAAGAGCGCACCAGTCGAAATGGTGAAAAGTCAATGTTAAGGTTCTGTGAGCAGAAATCCATCACTGTTTATGAGAAACATTCCTGTGTATGGCCATTTGTACTATGTGCTCCGAGGGCACAATCTAAAATACTGGATAATAACCTTTTGCAATCCTGGAGGGCCACAACTCCACACAGTTTAGTGCTTTACTGCACACCTGGCTCAATTATCATGAACTGAAACACCCCAGGGAGTTTCAAATCTAACACAACCTGGAGTTTAAAAGGCAGACTGACCTTATCACAGAAGATCTTAATCTGGCAGCCAGCTCGGTGGATGAGGCGGTTGGTGCCGGAACTGAAGTCATATGTGTCGATCTGTATGTTGAGAGGGACGCCTTTCACCCCCTTCTGAGAGGAGAAGTCTGTACTGAGGGAATTGATACCAATATACACCTGTGGACAATCCCATAGAAAAAGAGAATTTAGATACAGCCATTTAGATAGACATGCTGTTTTTACCATAATCTAATAAGCTAAACTCTAAGATACATCTTAATTACGTATTTAAAATTATCCAGAAGTCAAAATCCAAAAGAAATTCACAAGATACGGTCTGTCCAAGTGCCGTATATTTGTAATCATGAAGCTGTAGTTATGAATAAACCATAGAAATGTATGATTTTCCACTCTTGGACTGTTTAGGGAGAAAACCATAACACCAAAGAGGTCACTCTAACCCTGAAAGCTGACGTGGGCGGCAAATACGCAATTGTTCAATTCCACAGGAAAGGTGTGGAATCAAAATGGGAACACTGGAACATGATTGAGCACGTTTCAAACCATATACAAAAAAAGAAAGAAAGAAAGGTTTAGCATTTGAGAGATTCTAGGCTAGGATCAGCTCCCTTTGTCTTTGTAATCCATATTCATTAGGACAGAAAAGACAAAAGAGCTGATCCTAGATTTGTCTGTCCTTTCTCTCTGTTTTAAATTCACCCTTGATAATTATCAGGTGTGTATATGTTGTTTTCTTTTTTTTCTTCTTTTTGATACTCTTTCCCTCCTCCACCTGTTCTTGGTTTCGCTGTCCCGCCCTAAACTGCCTGAGGATATTCTTGAGATCTCTCCCTCTTTCACTCTCTGTCTCGTTCTCTCTCCCTGTTGTCATGACAGTTGCCTGGGGTGGTGACATGCCATGGATTCCTCTGCCCTTGTGACACATACACACACAACACAAACAGATGGATCTGTGTGAGTGTGTGTTTTTACCTTAGCCTCTTCATTGGTGTTCCAGATGAAGGATAAGGCGTTGAAAGAGAGCTCGTCTACGTTGCTGATGCCACTGAAGACTTCTTTGTAGTCAGCTGGGGGAGAAAATGCATAAAAATGAGGAAAACAAACACACTGTCAAGCAAGATGGATCATTAACCTTAAGAAAAGCTAAAAACTAGAGCGTTCTCTGGCCAGATAACAGCTCATGTAAAAGAACTACTGGCAGTGCAACATTGTTACCTAAGAAAACATGGTGAACCAGCTATGGTTTCAAATCCTGGTCCTGGAGTTTCCCTGCCCTGCATATTGCGGTTTTCCTTTCTCTAGCACACCTGCTCAACTAATCAGCTAATTAACAGACCCTTCCTGAGTTGACGTGGGTGTGTTGGACCAGGGATAAGAATTCAAATATGCAGGGCAGGGATACTCCAGGACCAGGGTTGGGAACCATTAAGCCAGTGGTCTTCAGTCTTATCCTCAATGGGCCAGTATGGCAGCAGGTTTTCAGTCCAGCCAAATAGGGCCCACACCTAATAGTCATTTGAAGACCATCATCAATTGATTAAATCAGAAGTGGCTCCTGCTTGGTTGGAAAGGAAACCTGAAACCACAAGAGCCCTTTGCACTAAACTATAGGTTGCTTAACTGCTATTGCGTGTGTGTTTGGTTAGTACATACCAATGTCGATGACCCTCTGCTTAGCAGTTGGCTGCCGCGCATGCCAGTGATTCCAATACTTCAGCTGCATCTCGGGACTCTTATCATTGTCAAACACTGCCATGATTATGGTCTAAAGGTAAAGAGAGACAGAGCGAGAGTGAAAGAGAAAGGAAGATCGAAACACAACAACAGAGTGAAGAGAGAAGGAACAAAAAAATATTGTTACGAAAGGTTTCCCACAAAACCAACTTGTCATCAAGCTAATACCTCAGTTTATGTCTTTTTGTCATCGGCTATTAGCTGTGTGGGCATTTGTATACACTCGCTTGACTCCTGACATAAAAAACAGGTTGTCATGCCTCCTCCTCTCCATCTCTGAGCCTTTAGTCACTCAGAGTTTTGGCCTAAAGGCTACAAGACAGGGTTTGCACATATAGGTGTGTTCTGGAGATGTATCGACAAAATTGTGTTTTAAACTTTGATGCCACCAAACACCTCTTCTAACAATATCTACCTTCCTTATCGTCAAGTGTTAACCCCTAATCATTAAAGAAATGGCATGGCAACCACAACTGGTGACAATATGACAGTTTGTTAAATTATCCTTAAATAAACCATGTTATCAAGCACCTCAGCGTTGGACTGGAAGTGGCAGGTTGTTGAGCCGAGTGTGTAGCTTGAGTCATAGATAATGGCACTCATCAGATCAGTCCTGTAATCATCTACAGTTTTGCCAGTATATCTTTCGACACATAGAACACTTTACTTTAGAATCTTCTATAGAATGTGACTTGGTGTTCTAGAACTAAGGCTTGCTGATAAACCATGAAGCAGTGACTAAGAGAGAACCTTCTAGAATTGTTACAACCTCCAGAACCTTACCAAGTTTCACAATTCTTGGTTTTGTTAGGCTAGACTTTGCTATTTTTCTAGACTATATTTTACTTGGATCTCTATGTGAAGGGGTGAACTTTCTAGAACCTTCCCAACTTCCAGAAGCTCCCCAACTTTCCTAATATTTTAGTTAGCCATTGTGTTTCTTGGCTGTATTTTTTATGGATTTTAGCCCACCTTCACTTAGATGCCCATAGGGACATTTCTAGACCTTTCTTAATGATTTCTTTGACTTTGCCTGAGTTTTTTTGCCTAGATTTTAGGGGTTTTACCTCACCTTCACCTATATGCTGGAGATCCCTGCATAAATACATGAATTCTAGCACCTTAATTGCAATCTCACACTTTGGGGTTGCTGGGTTTTTTTTAGGTTACATTTCAAAGGTTTTAGCTTACCTTCACTTTGCTGCATGGGAACCCAGCGCTGCTGTCTACCCCCTGTAAGGTGATGGGGTAGAACTGACCCTTGTTCAGGTACACCATGGGTATCTCGGTAGTCTTGTTTTGGGAGGCTTGTGGTGCCCCGAGAATGAACTGAAAATCATTCCTACTAATAAAGAAAACACAAAAACCAAAGTATGAACAACCAGACCAACTTGAAAAAAAACAATAGTCTACAAAAAATGTCTTGGCCCTAGGAAAATGTGTAATCTTGGCAATTGGCAGAATATTTACATCTTTAGAGAGACAGTGAGAGATGATTGATGGCCTGAAGTGTGATTAGATGATCTGAGTGTGGCTTACCTGTACCTCTCAGGAGGAGAGTTTGAGTACGAGTCGGAGTAATCAGGGCTTGGGTGGCCCACAAAGTCACTGCTGTAGCCTAGAGGCTGTGTGGGTGAAAAAAAACCAGGAGAACGTTGGATGTTATTTTGTGTCATTTCATTTTTAGTACTGCACCATTTAATGAGTCATTGCATTGTTTTGGAAATTTAAAACCATATGTTGCATAGCAATACATAAATACAAGTCATCTTGACTTGTTCTGTATAAGTTCTTGATGGGAAGTTTTTTTAGGACTCACTTCAGTGTTAGCATCCTGGTAGGAGGTATCAGAAGGCCACAGTTTCTGAGCAGATGTGTTGAGCAGAAGGGAATCAAAGATGTTGTTGATTACTTGCTTGTCGTAGTTGTCGCCCGCAACAGCCTGGACATAGTTGTTGCTGCCTGGAGACATCTGTTTCGTGAGTTGTAATTGGTTGGTGGAAATGTTCTCGGATAGCAGCTTCATGATGTGTGTGTTCTGTAGAGGAGTCAGCTCAGGGGAAGAACCATTGGATGTCCTAAAAGATAATTGAGGATAATTGCATAATTGTCTTCATTTTAGAGGCAAACTAGGCCTACACATAAGATTTAAATGCTATAGCTAAGCAAAAGCTGGCTTGTCATTTATGCTAACTCCAGAACCAATAAAGGCCTATGTGTCCCTTTACTCAGAGACAAGTAGCAGTCATTGTAGAACTTATTAAAGTCAACAGAAGCAGCACTCAATCTCGACATTGTTTAAGGAGACCTGGGTGGGAGCTATTTGCGGCCTAATCCACATCTATACCTCTGTTTGCCTTTCTCGTCATCGCCTGAACTCAAAGGGGAAAAAAAATATTCCCGATCAGCAGCCATTTTTCACCAGGACAAAAGACTGATGACTCAGCTGTCTCTAGGGTGGGATGGGGAGGAGGATTAACATCTTAAACTGCTCTGACCTCAGCTAAGCTTGAGCTAATCTTGCTAGCCTTTTCTCTACACACCGGAGGAGTGGCAGGAGACACAAGAAATAAAACCTGTGAGAAACACTTACATTAAGTTTCATACACCTGCCACTCTTGCCTTTCCTCACAATCAAATAGGCACACCTCCTCCTCCTTTCCACTCTCGCCCATCAGCATTTGAGGGCTTGTCTTTTATCTTGGCAGGATGTGAAATGAACCGGCCTTGTGTGGTGAAAGACACTGGAGATTATTGACTTTGCTAGTACAGAAGTAAGAGCTAAAGGTTTTTTTTTTACCTGTCCATCGGTTTAAATGTATTGCCAACATGTGAGCAGGAGGTCATCTTCTGCTCCTTTGGAGTCTGTAAAGAGGAATTGATTAATTAATTAATAAGTCAATGGATTTCTTAATCAATTTGAATCTGTAAAAGTAAACTCTGGAGAATTTCTCACCTTGCAAACATCATTGAAGACTGAGATACTGGTGAGATCATCATCAGTGGGGAGCCTGGGTTTAGCCTTGCTGCTGTCGAAGCTGTCCATGTAGTTCCAGGAGTCCATGAGGTAACTGTCAGGGTAGCATGGGTAACTAAAGCTCTCGTTCTGCAAAATCATCAAAGTCCTACAGCAAGACGGGATGGAGAGAGAAAGATCGAGAGATAGAGTTAGAATTTCAAAGAGTTAGCATTTTAAAGAAATGCAAGAGTTTAGGCCATGATGGTTCCATGGTGGATTTTTTTTCTGTTTCATTGCCCACATACAAAGCAAGATGTGTGGAAATATAAATTGTAATGACTGCACTTGCAACCGAGTATTGCCCTGAGGCTGTAGTGGTTTCGATTGCAGAACTACAAATCAGTGTAGTCTTTGAGCAAGTGCCAGATTGACACCACTGAGCCACATCAAACTTCAGCCTGAATCTCCACGTGAAATATGCTGCTGAAATGATACAAGACGGCTCTTTAAAATCCCCTAAACGTTTGCTCTGTAGATACTCTTAGCACCTGAGGGCGGGAACTTATGCAAATCAAGGGTCCGTTGGATGCAACCGAAGAAAGTGGGCTCGAAGACCACAACCTAGGCATTAGGGAAGTATCACTTAACTCCCCACATAGGGATAAGTGGGATTCGTTTTGGGGACTTGCCCCCTGTCTTTTGGATTAGTGGCTAGCAAGCAAACAGTGAGTTTGCTCATGACAAGCGCTCAAGCACCTGAGTTGACAACAGACGAAAAAGCTGTGTTTGACCAGGTGAGAGGTTTCCTTTAGCAAATTAACACATTTCCTGTTGGTTATTCTCCCAAACAAAGCTTATTTTTTATCTTATCCTTTAAAACCACTGGAAATACAGCTCTGAAATAATGTTGCTAGATTTTAAACAGAACCTTCTAGAGGACAGGCCTGGTCTGTCACAGCTTTTTCAAAGCCATGTGAATTAAATTGACCATATATGGCGTTTGTTTTGCACTGTTATTGCATGGCACACCAGGATACACCAAGCCATGCAGTTTCAATGGCCATATTAAGTATCTGTGTTACAATAAGCAGATGAAAACTTGCTTTTGTAATCCAGAGCCCTTAGGACAGCAGAATCAGTCTCAAACACACATGTACTACGGTTATTCTCTCTTAAACAGTTCAGTGAGCCCTGTGTGTGTGTGTGTGTGTGTGTGTGTGTGTGTGTGTGTGTGTGTGTGGTATTTTGAGAGCTCTATCCAAAGCCCTG
>JAOUQW010000002.1:18130185-18141390 GCA_028565825.1 Olivaichthys viedmensis
ACACACACACACACACACACACACACACACACACACACACACACACACACACACACACACACACACACAGAAACAAAGCCATGTGGTGTTGGCGGACACTAAGGATCCGAGGCAGTACTACTGCACAAAGACATGGTGGTGTGGGCTTGTGCTGCTGATGATCGGAGAAGGATCCCTGTTCGCGTCCTACGCCTTTGCCCCACTCTCTCTCATCGCCCCCCTCAGCGCCGTCTCTCTTATAGGCGAGTATTGTTCTAATGTCAGTCTCGCATTAACTCAAACCACTAAGTACAAAGACATATGTACTAAACTGTGGCATACTTGATGCATGAATACTAACATTTTATAGTACACTCGCCACAAAAATGTAATTTTATGTGTTTGCTGTATGCGCCATCACTCAATGTTGTAGATTGCTCACTGAACATTTCAAAATGAAAGTCTCAGCTTTTAACCAGTAATTGATCAATAGCGGGATATTAATAACTACAACATAAGGTTTTTGCTTTTATATTAATATTCCTTTGTTAAACAATTCCTTTCACAGCAAGCTGTATTCTGGGATTTCTGTATCTGAGAGAAAAATGGAAGCCAAAGGAGTTTTTGAGTAAGTGCTTCAGCTTTGCTTCTGAATCCCCACTACAATATCAGTCAAATGGTATGAAAACAATGACGTAAGAGCATGCAAATGTCTATTATCACAGTCTGAGCTGCGCTGCGGTGCTACAGCTGACAGAGCAATTCCTATTTAAATCCCCTATCAGGAACAGCTGAACCAGGGTCACAACTGCTCCAGAATTGGGGTCTCTAAAAACCTCTGTTGTCTGAAAATTGGTCTGCCAGCTGCAGCAGTCCTTAATCGGGGCTTTTATAGCAACATAAATTAAACAACTCAATTCTGCAGTGTGTAGCTGATAAGGACAAGATCAATTAATAATCACAAACATATAAATATAATAGTTTAAATATTAACATAAATAATTCAGTCATCAGAGATCCTGCTTGATATCCCACATGCTAAAGTTTAAGCTTTCTCTTAAAGCAAAGGTTCAACCAAGAATTAAATGTTCACAATCTTCCCATTACCCAAATGTAGCCAATCAACCAAGACATGTTTGGTGTCCAGTGTTTGCTTCTTTAATTTTGAACTGGAGCTGTGAGGCTAATGTTGCTAATAAGTAATAGAAGTTCATAGCTACCAGTTTAGCATCGTGCAGACTGCATACCTAAACCATCACACGCTTGCCTCAAACCTCAAAATTTGAAGGCGGAATTAAACATTAGAAGTCATTTGGATTACATTATAGTCCCATTTTGATTTGTATACATATATACTGACGGATGACGAATGAAAGGAAAAAACCTGAATAAATGAGTGCATCCACAGGGCATGAGGAGTCACTGAACGGTTTGATGAGGATGAAAATGATGTAAATTGTATGCTATGGCCTTCAGTCACCAGATTCTCAACCTAATTGAACACCTATGGGAGATTTTGGAGCGACGTGTTAGACAGCGGCTCTCCACCACCATCATCAAAACACCAATTGAGGAAATATCTTGGAAGAACGATGCTCCATCCCTCCAGTACAGTTCCAGAGACTTGTAGAATCTATGCCAAGGAGCATTGAAGCTGTTCTGGCGGCTCGTAGTGGCCCAAACACCTTACTAACACGCTTTATGCTGGTTTTCCTTTTGTCACCTGTCTACATTTTAATACAGACTTGTTACTGCTATATTATGAAACTGTACAAATGGTATTACTGAGTGTCACAAAGCTAAACTGGTAGCCTTTTGCCTCCCCTTATTTGTTAGCAACATTAGCCTTGTAGCTCCATTACAAAACCTAAAGAAAAAATCTGCTCTGTCAAAATTTTCGGTCTTAAATTAAAGGACAGGAATTTTTATAATGGTATTCAGAGATTGATTCTGATGTTCCACTTGATACCAAAGCAATGTGCTAAAAGAACAACACAATTTGAAGCCCTATATCAATGCTTAATTTGCTTTGCAATAAATACATCAACCGTTGGAATCTTAAAGGAGCAGTTTATAATTTTTAGAGCCATCTGCTGCCTGCAAGGCAAATTGCAGTTGCAATGAAAAACATTGACAAGCCTTTACTTTTCTCTTTCTGAACCCTCTGCTGAAATTATATACACTATTTGAGTTGCGTTTTAAGTAAAAAAGCTACGCAGCCGTGCGTCGACTGAGGGCGGAGCTAATTTGAGGGTCAGAAAATGTAAACAGAAGCTGGAAATAAAGTAATTTATTCAGATCCATTACATGGCAATACTGTTATTGCAAATACGTTTTTCTGGGGTATCGTTTGAAATTACAGCATATGATTATTATAGAGGACTGTATTATGATTATTAAACACTTTTATACATTACATACTGCACCTTTAGCAGCAAATAGCACTGGAAGGGACTGATTTAGTCTGAACCGCCACTGCAGCATCTACTAGGACTCAGTAGGTTAATAGCTGCTCTTTATCCTTTGACTAATTCACCGTTTAAAAAAAAAACGCTTTGAGTAATGAACGAATGATGAAAAGCTTCATTCCGGGATCACTATTGATTGCTCTTTGACACACTGCTTTTATCTCATGTAAAAGAGTCATTAATAACCCATAATCCCCGGCACTTCTTTGCGTTTCCAGAGCGCTACATTTTATCGTTCCTCGGCTGTGCCTTGACTGTGGCGGGCACGTACCTCTTTGTCACGTTCGGGCCCAACTCCCACGAGAAACTGAACGCCGAAAACATTGTGAAGCACCTGATTGGCTGGCCTTTCCTCCTGTACCTGGTGAGACTCTTCAGCTCCCAGCGCTTATGCGCCATCACTCACTGAAAGTCCAGATTCGGATGTGGATCCTTAATGTGTTTGATTGTACTGCTAAATGCGAATATTTTTTCCTTTGTGTTCCTCAGCTACTGGAGATCATCACATTCTGCCTGGTGCTGTATTTTTACAAACAGCACAATGCAAACTACCTCATGCTCATCCTGCTGCTAGTGGCACTGCTGGGTGAGGGACCTTTTTCAGTCTTTCATCCGAGTGCTGTCATTTTCATATAGAAATGCTCATTTTGCCAACAAAAAGCAAGTGGGATGATGAAAAAGCATTTGCATGATGCTAACTCGCCCTTACTGGCGGTCATGTGTTATTAGCAATGTTAGAATTTTTTTGGTTTAGAAATATTATTACATTAATGGGCACGGTTACATGACATTACACGGTTCCTTTTATTAAATATTTAGCTATTTTAAATGTAAAAAGAAGGAAAAAATAATATTGTATTGATAATACTAACTGAAGTGGAACGTAAATTTTCTTGTGTGCTTTGTCCTTTAGGCTCTGTGACGGTCATCACGGTGAAGGCGGTTGCAGGCATGGTTGTCCTCAGCATCCAGGGGTCCCTCCAGCTCGGTTATCCCATCTTCTACGTGATGTTCGTCTGCATGGTGGCCACCATCGTTTTTCAGGCAACGTGAGTTCCCTCTATCTTTCTCTCTCTGTCTTGTTCAAGGACAGCAAATGTTTTGTAGCAGGGGATACCAGAGCCAAAGTTTTAGAGGTGATGACTCTTTAACTTGTAGTTTAACTTTTAATTAACCCAGTTGCTACCATTGCACCTCCATGTTGTTGATCAGCCTCTATGCAGGGAAAATAAACTCCTTTGGTTGGACTTAAGGTTAATGTTTGAGGCTGTCAGTTTACCTTTTTTTATTATTATTCTTTTTTTTTTTCTTTACTTGTGGGGCTGTCAGTTAAACTTTTATTTTACTTTTACTTTACTTACTCTTTTTTTTTTTTATGTATGATAAACCCTTAAATTAACGATTAAATGAACCATAACTGTTAACTGCTAACTTTCATTGTTAACCATGTTGCCATTTTTGAGGGAAGTATTTCTTTAAATATACTTCTGATTGAATGTTTTTGGCACAGTTTATCCGAGTCGAGTTCCGATATGATAGTATAGTTTAGCTTCATGCTTAATCTTTGTTTTGGAGAAAGCAGCCTATGGTCTACCAATGCGGCTTTCAAAGACTGAGCACAAACGAACAGATGTGTTTTTTGTGACCTGAATATGACTGACCCGTGTGGGTTTTTTTGTGTTTTGTTTTGTTTTTGTTATTTTCACAGATTCCTAGCACAGGCCTCCCATTTGTACGATTCCTCCCTCATCGCCTGTGTTAACTACATCTTCTCCACTGTGTTTTCTATCGGCGCAGGTAACATACAAGGCTTGTCACTTTACCAGTCATCAAACTTTGGTTAACCAACACACCACTTATTTCAGTAACCCAGTATTCTCTGCTTTCTCTCATTGTCTGTATTTTCTGTGTTCATTTGTTGAGTTCATGGTTATGATGTACTTATTTTCTCTATCTGTATCTTTTTAAACTAGGAGCCATATTCTACCTGGAGTTCAACCATGAGGATGCTCTGCACATCTGTATGTTTTTACTAGGGTGAGTGTGATAATATATCTTAGTGACTGCTTGAGGCAGTCATAATGTTAATCTTAAACCATAATCTTTAACCATAATCCAGCCTCGGTTCCGTAGGCCTGCTTCCTACATTTCCAAGAGGCAGGCTTCATATAAAACGCATTATTTAACTTGATTTTTTGCAAACTGCAGTGAACTTGTGGTGGGCGATAAGAACTTACAGCACATTGTTTTTCAAGATCCAGATGATAATAATATATTATTATGTACCAAAAAAGGAATAAATGATGGTGCCTATTATTATATAAAAGAAATCAAATTTTAAATCTCCTTCATAGTTAATAAATGATAGTAGGTATCCTGATTGCTTTACGAAACCAAAGATTCGAGGGAAACAAAGCAGTGAAATGGAAGCCTATTCGCCATCGCAATTGTAAATAGTTGTGTAAGTGTTTGTATTGTGAGTTACACTTTTTTTGGTTTATATTATTATATATTATATAAATATTTATGCTGTTCAATTTCTAAGTTTAGCTTGGTCTTTACCATTTTTGAGCTTATCACAGTATCCCTGATATATAATCCATATCATAGGACAACATCACACTATTTACTTTTATACCAGTATACCTTCCACCAGTAAATCCTGCCATTTCATGTCTCTGTCCATTTATTTCTGAAGGAATATATATATATATATATATATTATAATTAATTTTATATATATATATATGCCAAGTTCAAGTCTTTCTGAAGGAAATAAATGGCTATTAGTAACACACCTTCTTTATAGTGTTGCCGTCTGTCCAGCTGCCTATAAATAAAGGCTAGTAATGACATGGCAAAACAAGCACAAATTTTCTCTGGAGAAAATGACTGACACTTTGAAGGACTAGTGGCAGGAAGGGAAGGAACTAAAAAACAGTTAAAATTCAGTTCATAATCTTTTCTAAAAGAAATCCATCAGCCTTCTTATTGTCCAGTCTCTCTCTATTTACAGAAACACATTCTTGGACACAGAAGCATATGGGCTGATGTGCTATTAGTTTGTGTAATTTGGAAATCATTGGGCTTGTTAGAGGTTTTTTTTTCTTTCTCTGGAGCATTAGAACACTGACATTTGTGTTTGTTGAAAAATCGGCTCGGCGTGTGCCAAGTTTAAGTTTGACTTTGTTTGGCTCTTTCCACAGATGTGCCGTGTGCTTCCTCGGTGTGTTCCTAATCACCAAGAACAAGAAGAAATCTAAAGCTTTCGAGCCTTACGTGACCATGGACATGGTGAAAGGTTGGTACAAGACAAACATGGTAATCCAGGAACAGTTTAAAGTAACTTGTATCAATTTAACGCATCAAATGTAACATAATAAAAAAGAAAGGATGCATTTTTAGTAGTGCCTGACTAATATAAAAATTGTCACCGATACCAGTTTTAGGGAACTGATATCATTTTATAATGTGAGAACTTAAGCAGATACTTAAAGTTTAGTTAAACAGAGTTTCACTTGTACAATTGTTCATTTCAAATAATATAAATATACAGCTAGCTGCTTATGAATAACCTTTCAATTTTAAAACAAGTCAATAACATGAACTTTCATCACATAGAACTCTCAAACAAGAGCCAAGTACATTGTCTGTTCTACTGAACAAAAGCACCTTACAAATGAACTCTGTTCACACACAAAATCACTTTCTGCGAGTCATTAGGTCCTAATTCTTGGATCAATACTAAGTGGGAGGACAAGCTGGTGATCTAAAAATTCTATAATTTATATCAACTGTTCTGCTTCCTACTGAAATATTAATTAATATATAGTATATAAATTTATTTGTTTTTGACACAGGTATTCCAACCATCCATGAAAAAGGCTGGCCTATTCAGCCAGACTATAACGGCTCTTTCTCCTACGGCGCACTTGTGAACAACGACAGTGTGCCAACTGCAAGTCTACCAGTGATGAATCAGGAAATGTCTGTAACTCCTGCCACTGGTCACCCATACCAGACAGGCGAGCTAAAAAAAGACTAATTACACCTCTGACTCCAGAAACAGGAAATAAGGCCTGAAATTATAAAAAAGGGGCATCCAATCATGGTTTACTTCAGTTAAGGACAACTATTTATTTAGTTCTGCAGACTAATGAATGTTCAGGACTTTTCTGCCAGACTTTGCTGCAAATTCAAGCTATTTAAGAGATTTCCGCTGTTTGGGTTTTGAGGCAATTCTGGAGCATAAAACTGTCAGAACTTCAGCCGTTCTTGAAAACTACTGTGGGGCATCAGGGTGAGCTGAAGCACAAAAGCAGGTCCAGAAATACACAAGTCTCTGCTGTTGTAGCGGACGTTCTGTTACTCTTAACCTGTGCTGGTGTTCAGCCTTTTTGGGCATTAACACTGTAATATACTATAGTGTAATTCACTGACATTGCAATCACAGCCAACGAAAGCTTGATCTTAACACATTATAACTGACTATTACGAAAATTGTGGTGGGAGTATATGATTGTCATGTAATTTTAAAATACCATTAGCATGCATTTAATTTCATTTCAGATGTTTTTCTAGGCCTATAATAATCACAATTTTAAAGATACTTTAGAAAAATTGTAATTCTCAATCAATGACCTGGTTGATTTCTTTATTTCAGGTTTCTGTTAACATTTTTCTGGCCCAGAAACTAGCTCCGCCCCCAGTCAAAACAGCGCTACTAAGCCCTGCCTCTCGCTGACAGCAGAGGGCTCTAAAAATGACAACTGCTCCTTTAAGAGGAGTCATTTATGGTATATGAATCACTGGACTGGCTTTATTTCAATGTATTTTAGTTGAGTTGTTTTCACTCCCTTCACTCCCTTTCCAAACGCTATGCAGCGCAAGCCTCCAACACTAGCCCATGCTGATACAGCATCGGTTTGCCATTGTCAGTATAATCATAGTCATGTGTCTAGATTAATGTATCTGGTTCTAGATCAGCAGCCTCTAATGCGTTTTATGACTCCAGTTGTAGAATTTGCAGTACATTGCACAGAGCTGATTGAGAATGACAGAATTTAAGAAGTGTTGGGTTGTATTCATGTAACTTAATCTGTACAGAGTCTGTGTTGGTTTTGAGAAGACCTTCCAACAAGTGATTATCAACTAATCTGCACAGATCTGTAGAAAATCAGCTTTACTCACTCGCACTCTTGTTTTGTGCCTAAACTTTTCTAGCCGTCGTTTTTTCTTTCTTACTCGTTCTTGATTTGTCTGTAGTGGCACGCGCAGTTTCTCGGTGTCCGGTGCCTGAAATGGGTCTTGGAGCCCAAACTATACTACTGTATGTCATAGTGGTGAACAAACTTCAACTTTTTAGTGTGTTCTCTCCTCTGACACATCTTGATTCAACTCGTGCGGGTTTGATTATGATTTGAGTCAGGGTTCTTAGTGCTTGGAAACCACAAAATCATTGTCGTGGTGACGGTGGATGTCCCGCCTGCCGAGCGGGTCCACGGTGACGTTATAGATACTGTGGATAACTATGTGGTCACATGTTACCACTTAAATATCTTCCTTACATGCCAGATTGAAGTAAATTTTTAAAAATTGTGATCAACGTTTAAAAAAAATTGGCCAACTTTTTCTCTAAAGCTAGCTAACTAGCCAGTGGTATAGATGGCACAGATAAACATAAATAGCTAGCTAACTTAAATATAGCAAGCTGGCTAGCTATACACCAGGTGGTTGTCATTGGAAGAGATAAACATAAATAGCTAAATGACTACCTAAATAGCTAGCTATCTTGGTAGTTAATTAAGATCGTAAAATAAGGTATTAAATATAGCAAGCTAGCCAACTGTACACCGGATGGTTGTCATTGGTATAGCTAAATAGCGAAATGACTAGCTGCCGCTAAGCTGCCATTAGACAGAGAGGCTATCGCTGCAGTAGCTAAACACTACCTAGATAGCTAGCTCAACATTGTAACTTGACCAGCTCGGCATTGGGACCACCATGATTACCACATAATGTTACCAATGTCTTATGTAACTTTACAAATAGTATAACGGATCTTTGATCGGTTTTTGCCTTTCATAACCAAACTAATCCTAGCGCTCAGATTGTTTTATATTCATTACAAGTCACAAGCATTTGTGTCTTCCTACCGTTGGCATAACCATTCACAAATAAGTAAGGTATGAGTGTGTTACGAATGTTTTATGACGCTCTTTAGCAGTGACCTTACACTGAAGTGTTACCAATTGAGGATCTTATCCCAGATTAGAAATATTTTTCTCCGATATCCTTCATTGACCAACATACTTTAAAAGCCTTATGTTGTCATTGACCTTAGTGCCTCTGGTGTGAGCTTGTGTAGAACACAATTTCTAATTTATACGTCTAATAGTTTAATTTATTACCATGTTATGGTCACTTTATTTCTGAAAGCAAACTTGCAACTCTATTTTGTAAAGGAAAGTCAAACTACTGATTATTTCTTAGTCCTTAGTGTAGAAGAGAGTATAACTTTGTCTTAATTTGCATTCCAAAGAAATCGTCATTGTCTAGACCAATGGGAAGTGTCTAAGTAAGGTCAAATCAATAAAATTTGCTGAACACTTGTATGTGAATAATTTGTTCTGAAGTAACAAGAATGCAACTCCTAAGACCTGTAAATGTGACACTATATTTCTGCTTGAGTTTGCAGTGTGACTGTAACTGTTCCACTTTTGGGCATTAAACCATTTATACTGCATTCCATGTTAAGTTAAGCAAAACGTTAAAGGTCTCATTAATTATTTTAATTATTTAGTGTAGATTGCTGTCTTCTGATGCCTGAAAAAAAAGAAAATTTATAAGCTATGTACTTTATATTTATATATATATATATATATATTTATTTATTTATACTTTTAATTTATAAACTCTATACAATCAGTTGTACAATTTCTAGATAATTAAAAATAAATCAGTCAAAAATTGCTTTCTCCAACAAAACCGGTTTTGTGATGCACATGTTTAAAAATATCTGGAAAAGACCCTTAAAAGGGGAAGAAGAAAAAAATCGTAATAAAAAGTGTGTGTGTGCGTGCGCACGTGCGTGTGGTGTTTTAGATATTTCTTTAGTCCTCTTCTCTATTTACCCAAGTCAAGAAAAACATCTCACAGAGCAGGAAATTACCTTCAGCAAGTGGCCTCGATCATAGCACTTGTTTTTTTGTTGTTGGTTTTTTTTTTTTTTTTTTCTCTGTGCTGTAGGGGTAATGTTTTAAACTTGTCATACCAACTAATGTAGAAGATACACAATCAGTGGTAAACAAACTGCAACACCCCAGTCAGGTGGCTGGCAAAATAATTAAGCACAAGATCGCTGATCTGTTTTCTCTCAAACATGCACATCTTTGATCAATGTGAGAATAAGAATGCATGAACAATAATTAAATAATGAACAATTTAAAAAACGCCTCAGGAGGCCCCATTACCACGCAAGGGACCTAGGCAGTCACATATACAGCCTAATGAATGGGCCAGCCCGGGTGGGATGTTGAGGGGTGTAGAGGGTGCCCATTTTTTCCACAAAACAAAGACGGCCCCTTGTCTAAAATGTACAGAGACATGTTGCTGCCCTGAGGCTTTCTCCCTGTGGTTGAGGAAGCGCCCCCAGAGTTAAGATCAAACGACCTAAACACGTCAACAGCCTTCTGAAAATGATGCAGAGCTGCTAGAACTTCACTCAAGCTGAACACTCCGAAGATAATTATCCAGTCTGCTAGTATGGAGGTCCTGTAAAATCAGATCCTGCAAGACAAACATATAGTCAGCTGTTGACCAGGTTCATGTTTATGAAGCGCTAACATTTGGCCGACTCGTGCAAAAAGAGATCCCTGAGAAAGAATACCCACCTACTCGGAAAAGACCAGTCGGTTACATGCTTACCTTTAGACCCTGTGAAAAATCGAAATGATCCGATGGAGAGATCTGAACCTGCGGTTGAAGAAAGAACTTATCTCATTGAAGAAAATGTAGACATTGCACATGAGTATACAGATGTGACCGATAAAAAGTAAACGTAAAACTAAATCTCAAGTAATACATTCTACAAGGCAAAATGAGAAGATGAGAAAATTGACTTACCTTGAGTTGGGTTATTCATTAGTGTAAACCATGTTAAAATAGAAGGCAGTAAAAGTTTAATTACATTACAATAAAAGTTAATACAAATTAATAAAGAAATTGCAGGACGAACTGAACGCCACCAGGCTTCAAGATACCTTTATGGTGAAGGAGGAACAGCAACTTCGTGTCTCAATAGTCTAAGCTTAGAACGCAAGCATAGAACATAGACCACCATTACAGAGAAAAGCAGAAAAACTGCACCTTACAAACAGTGTGGATACGCTAATATCGCTATATACTGTATAAAGTATATATATAAATCTGAAGAAGAATCCAGGAAGTAATGAGTGATTAACAATGATTTATTGGGGAAAAGAAAGAAAGAAAGAAATTAAATAAATGAGAGAAAAATAAATGGTAAGAGCAGTGGTGGTGATCGGCAAGACAGGGCTTCAGCTAAAGCTTGCTGGCATTCTACTCTGAATGATCGGATTGTTGAGTGAAAACCACCTCTTGCGGTCCTGTGCAAAAGAGAAATTAAAATGGGTTATATGGCAGATGATCTCTTGAGAGGAATATACAGTCAAGCCGGGAAGTCTGCACACCCCTTTCACCTTCTCCACGTTTCATTACATTACAGACTTATTCTACA
>JAOUQW010000002.1:18163018-18173114 GCA_028565825.1 Olivaichthys viedmensis
TATGTAAGGAGACGAACAGAAGAGAGATTGATACCACAGTGGATCAAAACAACAGTGAAACATGCTGCTGGATTTGGCCTTAGACTTTTGGACCCCACTGTATACATATATGTACAGTATGTGCTGATATTTGGATGAAACTGTCCCTCCTTGAATTCTCTGTGCAAACAGCTCTGGGTGTGGAAAAAAGCGCAAGTATGAAAACGCTTTATATACAGTTCAGATTCTCAGTAAACGAAATAGAGACTTCCAAAGAACGTGTGCCCAACATAAGTAACTTAGCACACACATTTCTGCTACATCTTATGTGCATTGTAGCCAGAGCAAACCCACACACACACATACATGTAGTTTACAGAGACGTATCTGTTTTCGTCTCTAAAATGCAAGGTGGCACGCACGCCATGCGTGAGCTATGGTCTGTAAGAGTATACCGGCGTCAGGAAGTGCACTCAGAATGCAGCACCATGAATTAGTGATCGACGCCTCCTCTCCAGTTACACACACACACACCAGGTTACAAACACATCAGCACTCGTTTCAGTATCCTGGCATCTCTCGCTCTGTATTCTCTCTCTTTTTCTTTCTAAGTGTTTTCTTTTTTATCTCCGTAGTGTTCTATTTTCTTTTTCTCTCTCTGTTTCACTCCATTTTCTTCTCCCCCCTGTCCGATGAGGAGATCATTTAGATGAGTGAAGTGCGTTGGGGGCAGCTGGTGATGACATGTCGTCCAGCTCTGATGAGACGATAAACACTAGGAGCTCGCCGTTCCTTTGGCTTATCAGAATAGAAGACGATAAGAAACTGACAGCTGCTGGACGTCAAACGGTCCAACAGTCCGAAAGATCCAAACGGTCCAAAAGTTCACAAGAACTGTTTATTTTGTCAGTTATAAAAACAGTCCCACTTTATATTGTGTCCTTAAGTACTATGCACTTTATTATCTGTCAAATAGTTTAGTACAGTGTAATTCTTATGTATATACAAATTGCCACAGCTTGCATTAGACTTATGTAGAGGAAACAGTGAGTTAGTAATTACATATGTGTAACTAGGAAATTGTAATAGCGATCCTAAATGTGTGCATTTAGTCATAAAGAGTAATAAAGCAGATGTGCAACTACATTTGTAGCTACTGTTTGCTCATTTGGGACTCGTATTCAGGTAAACAAGAAGCAACATCAGTGTACCACTCATAGATACACTGTACATGTTGGACACCTAGATAGCCGATGATGTCATTCTTTCCATAGCATGGCCTCCATACCGTATCATTCATGAGGGTGTCTATCGGTGAAAACACATCTCAATGCATAAGAGTGCGTTTCTTTTTTACGACTCACAATTGGGCAAATGTGAAGTCATTGATCAAGGTCAAATCAAAATCAAGCACATGATTTCATTGGCTGTGGCCTAGCTCCCTTCAAATGAATGGATATGGATGTAGGGCTGAGCAGTATGAGCATATAGAATGCTATTTACTGTCATATAAACAAGTACAGTACAGTGAAATTGATTCTTCGCATATCCCAGCATGTTGGTAAGCAGGGGTCAGAGCGCAGGGTCAGCCATGATACAGCACCCCTGGAGCAGGGAGGGTTATGGGCCAACAGGGGCAGCTTGGCCCCACAACCTTCTGATCAGTAGCCCAGTGCCCTAACCACTGCCCTAATGATGATATTGGTATCACAATAAATGACATCAATACACTTTTTTGAGAGTATTGCAGGTATCAAAAGGAATTATCCATTTGTTATTGCACTTACTCCAGTGATGATATTCATTTTCATATTAATATTGCACGTATATGGGTCACTAGTCCTGTGTGCATCTCTTTAAAAAAAGGAAAAAAAAAGAAAAAAAAGAAGCCCTAAACAGAAAAGGTACAGGCAGCCAAAGAGCACGTGAGCCAGCTTACTCCATGGCCGTAGTTCTCCCAAGGTAGCCAGATGGTATTGGGACAAAGAGGACAAGACATTAGAGAGAGGACAAGGCTGACAGAAAGAGCAAAAAACAAGGGCAGCTGGGGGGGAAGGAAGAAAGAGAGGGATTCTTTTCGTTTTCAGTCAGGCTTTATTAAGCAAGCTCAGCATTATTCACCCATTTAACAACGTTTAAAGAAACTTGGAGAGATCAACAGTAGCACACTAATTCAACAACGAGTCAAGAACTCTGAGCCGAATAACAAGATCTGTTTTTATTTCATCATTTATGAAAAAGTACTACAATTATGACAATTCTCAAACACAAAATCTATGGTGTCACAACAATTCAAAAAGATGACGTTGATTGTGAACAAGTATATTGTTTATATTTTTGAGGATTTCTCAGAGAGGTAAAAAAAAAAACTATTAGTAGTGGACTCAGACATGCAAACTCTGCTGTATTTCTGGGTTCTGTTATAATGTGGGTCAGAAGATCAGGAAGGTGGGACCGAATGACGTGTCACTATTCGGCTGTTTGCCACAGAAAGGTAAATAGCTGCTGTGTTCTCTGTTTTCGTATAAATTGTGATCATCAACTAGGGGTGCACAAAAAATCGTATTAAAAATCGCGATCTCGATTCGTTTCTCAATGCAATTCGCTTCAAGAACAGCGTCGATTCTGCAGCATTTGCACTCGGGCAACCTTTACATAAAACAGAGCGTCACTATTCTCCCTTATTCGCTGTGAGTCGACCTCAAGCGCGATGAGTACAGAAGAAAAAGGAGAGAAGCAACTAAAATGACTCAAACGCCCGCTTATAGTGAGAAGGAACAACTTTGTCCTAAACAAATGTTTAATAAGTACTGAATATTAAATTCACAATCACCAAACAAACAATGACTAAATGTATAAAACGAATGAATGCACCGAGTGAGTCATGGCTGCACGCTGTCTTGTTTAGAACCTGCCAGAGACGCATTACGCATAGAGCATGTTTATAAAAAGACCGATTTTCACCCACAAGTGGCTTATTAGTTATATTTAAGCATGTTTTATACTAAATAGCAGTTATTTTTGCTCAGGATTGAAGCTATTGCAGTACAAATGTGTCAGTAAATCAGTCATTCAAAATGCAGACCAGCTGTCATTCACAAACATCCGCTAGGAACATGGAGCTACCACGATCTGCTAGAGTGATGGAGCTGGTGCAATGTAAGAATTTAATAAATGGACACGTTGTTCCTTACAAAATTGGTGTGTCAAAGAATCACGAGCGATAATCGTGATCTCAATTCTAATCCAAAAAATTGTGATTCCCATTTCATTAAGAATGGTGCAGCCCTATCATCAACTCCACGTCCAAATCCTTATTTTTAGATAAGAGCACTGTGTGCCAAACACATAATGACCACAATGACCATGACTGATCTATTTATGACTATAGAATCAGACTCTTCTCTTTCGTTTATCAGAAGGGGTGTGTTGCCTATTGAAACTGAGGGGTAGCAGGGGGAGCGCGAGGCGGCATGCGCGTGACAAATGAGCTGTAGATTCAATTGAATTCATTTCAGTGTTATTGCACTAGGACTGATTGGGGTCTTATGGACACAGCAAAGCGGTAATCGGCTGCTCAGGCTTACTTTCTTTTTTTTCTTTTTTCTAGCTGTGCACATGTGTAATTCTTCCCATAACTTAATTTTAGTGAATCGTAATGAATAGTGTGTATTCATATATTTGCTTGTAGTTTCTTTTGTTGTTGCCTTTTTTTAGACATCTCTCGTTTAAAAAAACAACAAAAACATTTCAAATCTGTGAAACAATGGGAGAAAGGACAGGCCACATGTAGCATCTGTACTAGAATTATACTGTAAAAGAATTGTCTAGTTTTGAAATTAATATTGTGCTGAACAATGTGATCAATTGCCTTCAGGTATCTCCCTTTACAAAACCACAAAAAACAAAAATGGAACAAATTCCAAAAAATAATTCAATGTTTCACCTCAGTCCATTACACATTCACTGTGATGATTATTATTTTTCACCAATTTTTAGCCATAATTATTTAAATGGGATGTAGTCCTAACCCCAGCTTTAACTGGGTTTGGACACACATTGACTTGGACTAAATGAGGATACTCTGTTCGTCACTGATCCGCCCCGGCAGTGTGCACCCAACACTCCACCTCCCCTGAGTACTAACACCTGCGCCTCGTTATCGCCACTATCAGGAACTGTTTAAATACCCCGGGTTCTCAGACACACTGTGAAGCCTTGCACCTCCCATGTCCTTGTGGTCTGCCATCACCTACTAGTTAATATTCTGGAACGCTAGGGTTCTCTCTAGGCCATTCTAGGTTTTCTAAGTTTCCTAAATATGCAGTAACTCAGTAACTACTGTACTTTATCTCAGTGTTTTCTTTACTAAATCATTTTATACTGTAAATTGGAACATTTGGACCTTTGTTCCTGTGATCCTCAGCGATGTAACAATATATCTGTATGATAGTATACCATGATAAGGCAATCTGAAATAGTGATACAGGTAATGTTATGCTATACCGGTGAAGATAACGAAGTCACAGAAAAACCTTATCAAGCTTCAGCGCACCATCTGAAATATGGGGCATATCACATTCAATGTCATTCTCTAAAGTTCTAAATAGACAGCGTGATATACCGAAAACCCCAAATATTGAGTTGTGTAGTTTGGTGTTGCAATAAAGTGCAATACTTTTCCAGTACTACAATTGTGACAAAAGATTGAAAATACTCTAACTTTCAATATTTTCATATTTATTTAAATAGGCTAACACTTTGTTGACGTTCTATGATGCCTATAGCAGCGTCGATTTCCGCTTGAGCACCAAGAGTTGGCATCGCAAATAGGCTATTTAGTAAAAAAGCGCTCGTGAATTGTCTTTAGCCTCATCTTTATGTTGCCTACTTTTAAATGAGCTTGATGATGCATTGCAGTTTAAAACAGAAATCTGGTGTTGAAAACACAGAGACTTTGACTATAACCTAAAATTAGGAATTGATGCTCTTTAAGGCAACCCTTTGGGAAACATTTAAATTGCCAAAAAATACCATTTTCATAGCCATTGACAGATCTGAAACAGTTTTATTCAGTAACATATGTTTCTATTAGCATAATCTGACAATCAACATGCAACCAACCATTTTGTGTTTGTTTTAAACATAGTGCGATGAATGTCGGACGATGACGAGTGTTTTACTTATTTTTTGGTGTTTTTTGCCATAATATAGTTTTGCTTTCGGAGATTAGTTGTACTGTTCTTCGTATTAGTATCGAACTCCAAGTTATTCTAACGTGGCAACCCTAATAGAGTTCTAATACAGTTCCACTCTGAGATGATGCACTAATCAGACTAATAAAAGGACCTGATTTATCTCTTCCACAGGAGCGCTTCGAGTCGCTGTTTCGGATCTACGACGATCAGACGTCCTTCCAGATGTTTAAGAGCTTCCGGAGAGTGCGGATCAGCTTCAGCACGCCGGAGGCCGCCGCACGCGCTCGCATTGAGCTGCACGAGACCGAATTCAACGGCTCCAAACTCAAACTTTATTTTGCGCAGGTGAGTGTATGGTTGCTTTTTCTTCCTGCGTCCTCTAGTTTGGATCCGTTTGAATGGCTGTAAGTAAAGAATCATGAACGTCCTAAACTTCGATTATGATTTAGGAGCATATGGTTAAATGCAAGACTAATGAGGTGGAAAATAAAAATCAAACCATTGTTCACCAGGTGTAGTGGTGCAGTGTCTCGGTTAACAGTTTAAAGTAGCACACATGTATGGTCATTAAATCTACCGTGGTTGATGCGTTCCGTGATTATCTATGAGATCTGTCACTGGTTATCTCGAGCCGGAGCCCAGAATCTTGCTAAATATCGCACTTTGCAACCTGATTCAGGTATGAATTATTCAGATTTCTTTCTACTCTTTTTAAGACCTCCTTCTTATCTTTGTTCACTCTTTACTAATCAGTGTGAAACTTTGCTCAAATCGGGGGTACAGTGGAAACTTTTTTTTTCTTCCTATAAGATGTATAGGATTGTTTTAGTCATTTTTTCTTTTCTTACTATAATGGAAGAACAGGTACAAACAGGTAAGACTGCATCATTTAGATCTCTGGCCGAATGCAATACAGAACGCGACTGAGAGATTTAGTTAGTAGTAATGTATTGCCTACGACTAAAATTGGGCAAAATTATTTTCTTTTTTTCTCAGAAGCACAGACAGTCAATATCTGGTCGCTCGTTGCTAGATTCCTACTGGATACAGAGCGATGCTAGGCACTGAGTACTTGTTTACACCTTTGAATATTTCAGTGTTTATTCTTATTTTTAAGGGTGCACGTTTTCATGTTAGCTTCATGTGTATGACTAGGCCTGCTTTAGCTTCAGATTTGTAAATTGTTAAATTGGTTATTGTTATTGAAACAGAGAACACATTGTTACATTAGTTCATTAATAGAAAAAAAAGTCAACAGATCATGATGTAACTTCATGAGTTTATTCTGCTAACTAGTTAGCAAACCAGCTGGTTAGAAAGCTGATATGACTCTGTAAATAGTTCAAAAGAAACTAATGCTGCAATGTCAATGAGGGCATGCTGGAGGAAGCAGTATCAGTATCTAACTCACCCTCATTGACATTGCAGCATATTACCAAGTCCAAGACCTCCTGTTAAAATATCCATAAGGTGATTCATTAAAATGCTGGTTATTTAAAAAAATGGCAGGGCCCAGTAACGCCATCAGACTCAATATGTGTGTATGAGTGTGTGTGTGTGTGTGTCTGTTTTCAGAAATGATCCACTACTATGGGTAGAGGGGGGAAGAGGGTGCTAGAGAGATGTAGCTCCCTATTGAAAGGCAAATCAGAGTATGATTTTATAAAGAATAGAGATCTTCTGAAGCATGTGGGTTTGCTGGGGTTGCTAAAAATGTGGGTGTTTCTCTTTTACTTAATACATTCCAGCTATTTTAGCTTCAGGTGCTATATAATATTAATGAACTGTAGTTTATGGAGCACATTTTATACACAGAATGCAGCTCAAAGTGTATTACATAGTATTAAAAGAAAATAGCACCGTAAAGAAGAACAATTCTGGTCATTAAAAAATAACTGAAGTTATTTTTCTTTTTTGTCTTTATCTATTGCTTTTTATTTGTTGTTGAAATTCAGTGATGCGTTTAATTATGTATTCAATGGATTGATCAGTGAATCTATGGTATTGACCCTTATCCTATTGTAAGGATCTAAATTAAACATTATAAGCAGGTTAAAGACCGAAGAATAAAGGTGAAGTGTTCTTCTTATTTTAGGTGCAGAACACAGGTGAGGACGTGGATAAGGCGTATCTCGCCCCACCCCAACCTGTGAAGCAGTTCCTCATTTCTCCGCCCTCTTCCCCACCAGTGGGGTGGAGCCAAGGGGATGACGCCACCCCTGTGATCAACTACGACCTTCTGTGTGCTGTGGCCAAACTGGGCCCAGGTATACACACACACACACACACACAACACACACACACACACCCTTGCATGCAGTAGCAGTCCCCATTATAGGCAACTGGCCGGGGGTGACACTGGTACATTGTGTTCTGCAGTGTGTGTGTGTGTCCGCTACTATGCCCCATTAAACAATGCTGCTTATTGATTGTGTGTGCGTGTGTGTGTGTGTGTGTGTGTGTGTGTGGTCATTTAGTCATTCGTGCGGTGTGTGTTTGAGTGTAAAATGGAATGCTCTCGCATTTGTTATGAATGTGGAATAGTGATGTTGAGAGCCATTTGTCTGAATGTACAAGGTAAAGTGGTGAATGTGAGGGCATTTTGCGTGTGTGTGTGTGTGTGTGTGTAAGGTAAAGCCAGATGTGAGAGTATTTTCTGTGCGCGCGAGGAAAAGCTAAATGTGAAACGTTTTGTCTGCATGTGAAGCAAAATTGTGAATGTGAGAGCATTTTGTGTGTACGCGAGATGTAAAGTATTCACCACTTGCTTCACATACAGTAAAAACGCTTTCACATTTAGCTTTACCTCGCGTGCACACACACACACTCACACACACACACACAATGTAAATTGTGGATGCATGTGAGAGCTACAAGCAGTAAACATGAAAGAATTTTCTATGTAAGAGCTGGTGAATGTGAGAGCATTTTTGTGAATGAATGGCAAAGTTTAAATAATGATCTAAACACTTGTATGTGTGTCTTGTTTTCTGGAAAATGTAAATGCATGCAGCCCCCTCTGGTGGATAGACATGAAAGTGCAGGATGACTGCCTGCACAAATCTTTCATCAGCATTCAGTTGCCCTATCTGGTCTCTGTGGCAACCCTGATTCAGTAGATTATTGTCTGTGTGCGTCTCCATTTTTTTCCACAAGACCTACACCTTTAATTTAGCAATTGTTCAGACAGCACAAAAATATGCCCTATCTGATTTTAGATTATCTATTGCTTTTTATTAATCTAGGAGCAGGTAAAAAAGGTTTTCGGCACAGTGCGTTTCAGTGCAGTGCCATGCGGTTTACTTCATTCCAGCTACCCATTATTGTGCTCTGTCGAGTCATTGCTATGGAATGAAAGTAGCATTAATATTTTTTTCTGATCAGTATCTGATAGCCAAGGAAGGAACTGTCAAAAAATATGTTCGTCTTTCATTTATGAATTCGTGGTTCGATAATAAATTTCAGACATGTACATTTGACATTACGGTGAGAGTTTCATATCCTGTTATGGATGATATTACATCCTTACAGTCATAACAGCACAGTCATCAGATCTTTCCATCAATCACAAAAAGGGTGTGGTGCACTGACTCATCATTTGGGTGAGAGCAGGGTTGGTTGTCCAAGTATTAGGAAAGTAACACTGCACCCCATCTCTGTTGTTTCCCTACAAATTAGTTATAGGCTTTACTTTTAACATTAATAATCTGACCACTCTGTCCACAGAGCACAGTTTTATACACCAATACTGATCCATACAGTCCCATATACTCATACGAGGGCTGTCTGAGCAAAATTCACTGTTTAAATACTGTTCAAATTTTCATAATATTTGTATTCAAAGGCAAAAAATTCACATTTGAATGTTTAAGATCCTTAGTCACTTAACGTAGATCTATTGAAATATGCATTTATTAAACTTTTTGGCTTAATGACTGTTGTCTCGCTTGTTAAGTAATTTAAAAATAAATAAATAAATGTCATTCTTGGCATAGATATTTTCACATATATTTTAAATTATGTATAAATTCTAGGGCTGGTCCGAATAATTTGAATATTCGAGTATTCGTTCGTTAGGCTGGTATTCGTTTCCCTATTTAGTAAAGGAAGCTTCGTCTTTTTTAAGCCACAAAAAAATGTAGCTTAAACTACAATACATTTAATCAGTAAAGGCCTTTGGATAGAACAGTTATTGTTAATATATGGAAAATGTTCAAAATGAATAAATTCTGCGATGCTGTTCGTTTTACACCGGTGGCGGCTCGCACGATTAGGCAACGCTGGGCGTAAAGCATCATTTCTGTGCTTACTTGCATTGGTTTAGTAAATATAACGTGCAAATATCTGTACTGACCGTCAGATCATTCTAAACATGCATTACCACTGTATATGATCACAAAGTTTGTTAATTCAATAAGATTTTAATTTCTGCTCTCTGTGGCAGTTAGAACTTTCACAAAGTTTGAATTTTAACCGACGGCAGAGCGCGCTGGACTACAGGCTGAAAAAATAGCCCATGTGCTGTTTAGTTTATGGCCATACACTGCAAAATATAGCAGCAGTATTGTATTCTGTATTGTATTCTGTATTCTGTATACCCTATGTAATGAGCATATATAGTGAATAGGAAGCCTTTTGGGCTTTACTGTGTATTGAGGGGGCTTAAATAAATAAAAAATATATCCACGCGTGAAGACAAGTTGAAGATGGCATATATTTTTTTACATTAAGAAATGTCAAATTTAGCTACATATTGTCACGATGTGTTCCGGGTGCGCGGGTGCGGACACAAACGCGAAGCCGCTCTGGATCGCAAACATATTTATTTTAACAGATATCGTCGAAACAAACAAAGACTCACGTCGCGACAGGCGTGCTGACACACAAACAACGAAGGACAATACTGGACGGACACAGGC
>JAOUQW010000002.1:18173214-18192013 GCA_028565825.1 Olivaichthys viedmensis
AACAACATAAACGGGCACGTGACGGTCGTCATGGCAACCGCCACGCTATTGTCTCGCGCTCAGCCGGGCGCGTGACACATATCAGCAACAAGAAAACATTACTGTGGGTAAATCAACAAATGTGAAACTGAAACAATAAAGTTTATTATGGTGATTATATTTGCTTTAAAAAGTGACTCAATTTTCACCTTCCGTAGTTTTTGCAATAGTGTAATGCTAATGTTAATTCTGTTTGTGGCAGTTGTACAACTAGCTATAGGCTATTTACTATTTAAGTGCATTTAAATACTATGTTAACTAATTCAAATTAAAATGCCATTTTTTGGGGGGGGAACCAGACATTGCCATTTCGGACGGAAATAAAATCAGAGTAGCACCTGCAATGACGGAATTACCCCCTCCTCATGTAAACCTAATCCCGTCCAAATAGGGCTATAGTCAGAGCAAAAGTGGACGTGACACAACGCCTCTTATTGGGTATATGTGTTACAATTCACATGTTTTCTAACAAATTACAGTTATTTTTAATAAAACAAAATAATGGGGAACTGTAAAATTCAGACAAATAGAGCTGAACAAATAGGGTTCACTGTAGACCAGTAACCACAACACACAACAGGCAATATAACACAAACACACTCCGACTTATAATTAACTCATCCTATAGGCTGTACTTAATAGAATGAAGGCAAACTGCAGGAATAATCTCACATATTGGGGCACATCTACTAGGGCTGTCAAATACTTGAAAAAATTGAATTCGAATTTATGTTACTTGAAATATTTAGTGTTCGAATGTATTCAGATATTAATTAGGTATAAAATGAGCGTTAATACGACGAAATCTAAACAGTTTCCACACGGGGCTTTTCGGGTTTTTGGGAGTTATGATGTCGTCACAGTTATTATTTAATTTACTAGTTATGGCAGCGATTTAGCAGCAGGCATGCTAGCCATCTGGAAAAATGGTGGTAAGCAGAGCTCTGGCGGTCGCCTTGTGACAGATCTATACTGACCCCCTACGGACACACCCGTTTTCCTACGGCAAGCTACAGGGTCATTTGGCCAAAAACGTGTTTGGGAAACACCTTTCTATAGACTTGTTGCATATGCATATGCATTCTCATTGCATATGCATTTGTCTGAAGTTCCCTCTCAAAGCCCAAAATTTTACGCACTTAGGCTTACAATTGTATTTTTTAGTACCTTGACCACTCTAGCATTTGCCTCATGTCTTCGCTGCGTCTTCAAACTGATTGCACGTTTTTTATGTCGCTCTGGATAAGAGCGTCTGTTAAATGAAGGACAACATCACACTGTTCCTAAACACACAAGTCATACGTTAAGGTGTGGTGTGCTCCAGGGTTATTATAGTAAACTAAAACTGAATAAAAACTAAAACCGCTAGAAAAAGCATTTTTGTATACGTCTTTGTCAGTAAAAAAGCCAAGCTTACATTTAAAACAAGCAGTTATGACTTTCCAATGTGTAGGCAACTTGAACACATCATATATTTCTTAACGCAGTATACAACGGGGACCCTCCTTGGTCTGATTTTAGAGATAACTTGGGGGACTCTGGCTGGAACTAGATGGTTTCTGCACCTCGGAGACCCCCCCTTAATTCAAGACCTGATAATAAACATCTTTCCTCTGTGTATGTCTCTCTGTCTCCCTCTCTCTGAGTCTGTCTATTCATGTTCAAGCTAAACTGTTTGTATTGGTGTATTTAATATGACAGGTTAGAGACAATGTTGTCAAATCAACAATAAGATTACAGTAGCGACTCTTTCCCTGTCCCTCTCTCCCTCTCTCTCTCTCTCTCTCTCTCTCTGTCTGTCTGTCTCTCTCTCTCTCTCTCTCTGTCTGTCTCTCTCTCTCTCTCTCTCTCTCTCTCTCTCCAGGTGAGAAATACGAGCTGCATGCAGGTACAGAGTCCACTCCCAGCGTGGTCGTGCACGTGTGCGAGAGCGAGACAGAGGAGGAGGACGAGGCCCGGCCCAAGATGAAGATCGCCCAGACGCGACGTCCTGACAGCCCTCCGAAAGCCTTCAACTAAACCCCCCTTCACTGCACGTGTCCTCTGTCTAAATCTGTCTCTCTCTCTCATATGGAGGCAAAGACACCCTTCATTTCAGCTCTAATTTAAAAAACCTAATAAAGTCGAAAAAGAAATTTAGAGGGGAGAGCGTTTTTCGCTCGCGCTGGGGAAGGACGGACCGGGTTGGTCTTGACTGGAAGAACTGACACACTGACACGTCACCGTCTCACAGAAAAGTCAAGGTAGCATGGAAGGGGGAGTAAGAAACCTTCCCCCGCAATCTGAGCACTTTTTCACTCACTCAATCGCACACTCACGTAGACTCAAAATAGTTTAGCGCTAGGATTTATCTAGATGTAGTAGTAGATGCAGAAGTAGTGGTTTCTCATCAGACTTTGTTTCCATCATAGAACAACAAAAAGGGAAGCAAAACAGTTTTTTATTTTGCAGTAACTGTCTCATGTCGCATATCAGGTGATGTGTTGGGTTTAAACGGTCAACGTAGGGCCGGATGTGTGTATTAGTGATGCCTCGAGACGCAGAGAGAAAGAGACGGGTTAATTGTACACACAGCACCTGCGGTCGCTGTATTGCGGAATGGGCTGGTTGGGATTTTATTTAATTTTTTTTTTTACTTTGAAATGTTTGTTTACTAAACTATATGTGTGTTGTTGTGATTATTAATATTGTTCTTACCATGTATTTGATACCACAAGCATTGTTTGCATGCTAACTGCTGTAGCTTAACCCGGAGTGTTTTATACTGAACAATAGAGATCGAAGGATAAGCCTTCAATACATATCCCGCAGCTGCTCGGGAGTCCTAGACAGGCTGTAAAATCGTTATGATTGGAGCGATCGTTTGTATATATGCAGTTTTTCGACGATAGCTATTTCCTGCTGTGACTGACAGAGGAGGGAATCCTTTAAGCGTTTTATTTTCGTTTTTTTTTCCGGTCCATTCTAAGCACTGCGCTTTTGGTCTGTTTCTGCTCAGCCTGCTTGGTGTCTTGTGAAATCAGATATTTTAACCCTTTGCGGGATTTTGTCATTTAGAAATAACACAGAAACGTTCAACCGACGAAAGTCGCCACATGATATGCCCTTTAATTGAAATTAGTTCATGTGATCAACATTTTTGGCTACGAAGAGACACTTTGAGTCAAGGCACCATGGCAAGTTAGTTTGGGATGGAAAAAGGCATTTGACTTATAGGTCCATAGGACAAAATGGCATGTATAAATGAGAAAATCTCATATGAAGAGTTAATTTTGGTCCGTGTTTCTTCAGTTTGCGCTCTTGAGCCCTGGCCGTTTCCGTGCTTGGCATTCTGGAATTGTTTGATGGCAACATTTTAATTCTGCCTGGTTCACATTGCTGTGAAATTGCAGAGATTCTCTAGAACATGTTCTGGAATTCCTATTCCACATACGTTTTACCCTCTGGTCCCCACTTCTCTTGTTGAGAACTGAATCCAGTATTATTAGGAAATAACGGTGATCAGTTATGTCATTTGCATGATCTGGTAAATTGGAACATGACCTGACAAAATGTCTACCCAAACGCCATCATGAATGCAAAACAAGCCCAAAGAAAGAAGTGAACCTATGATTAGAGACCGGAAGCCCATATAATTTGTGCTGCGGTGTAACTTGCAGTAAATACCGCATCTTTATGAGGTTTCATCCGTGCCAAAAATATGCTGACTGCTTTCTTCAATACTTTGTCGACGTTGTCAGTTGTTTTAAGTAGCTGTTCCGTGTGTATTTGCTCATCATTGTATAATTTTCTCTGTCCTTTGGTTGTCATTTTTCTTGTTATCTATTGTGTCCTTTTCCGTGTCCTTTATTGTGTCATTCTTGCTGTCATTTTGATATGACGTTATGCCTATTGTCTGGTTGGGTCGTTCATCCTGTCGTCTAAAACAAGCCCCTATAAACGTCTTGGCTTGACTGGGGAAAGAAATTGGTCCAAAGTGAAAGCTGGACCAATTTATTGATCTCCCCATAAACATGCTAAGAATCTTCTAAAGTTAAGTCATTGGCAGGGTATAGTGTTATTAACATGGGCTTATACAGAGTAGTTTTCATGTATGGAGGAAATTAATGCACAGCTTTCACTTTGTCCGGAGCACTTATTTACCTCGCCAGTCTAAAAAGAAGTTTATACCGCTTGGAATTATCTGGTCAGCAAAGCAGACGAGAGGACCAATGACAAACAAAGAACAGGGTGAATGTCACAGCCGGACGAAAAGACACATCCAACCAGCAGAGGGTATGACACAAGAATATGACCATGACAAACCAGATGCACATCAGTATTTTACAATGCAGTCAACAGGTTTTTGGTACTGACTGAACCTCAGACATTTTCCATAAAAGAGAGGAAGACGTTACTGTGATCACAAAGCCTTTGGAAGATGATGTACATTCGAACAATCTGGTCTTTCTGTCCTGTGTGCGAAATGCAACCTTAAACACGTGAACGAATCACACAATATTACTCATTAACCACATGCTAATTGAGGGATCATTTCAGTACAATCTGAATTTTAAATGTGTTCGTATGTAAAAAATAAATAAAAATAAAAAACATTTTAAAAAAGGATGCTTTTAGCATGTTCAATAAACTTTTACCCAATACAAAGAATTAAAAAAAAAATAAAAAACCCTCCCATGCACGTAGGCAGATAAACTGTGATTTGCCACCTGTATCAGACATCTGCGCTTTGGGTGACTGCTTTCCTCAGTGTCAAACCAATGAACACGAGCTTTTCCTGAGAAGCCAAACTAAAAAGAAAAAAAAAGCGCATGTTTAAGTGAACCGGCTACCTCTGAGGGCTCGCGTCATGAAAGCACTTTATTACTGCTGAAGTTATATCTTTGAGCTACCAGCTTTGAGCTATACATCCTTTCAACTTTGTTTATTTGGGGGGTTTTTGTTGGGGTTTTTTTTTTGGGTAGCCATGTCACCAGCAGAGCACCGATTTACGTGCATTGCACCACTCAATGTTGCTGTTTTACCTGGTTGTTTGGTCTGGGCAATGTGAGGACTTTGCGTACACAGAGAAACAATGTGGTTTTTATGTGTTGATGAAACGTCTGGGGTGAGCGTGTGTATGTGTTGCTGGCCGTTTGATGTTGGACGTGTGCATGTACACCTTAAAAAGAGAAAGAACGAATCATAACAACAGAGCGTCTGACTTTTCCAGATGCATCAGATGCTCGCCAGACGACGATGCTGATGATGACAATGATGTTATTGTTTTGTTTTTAGTTTTTTCTTCTTTTTTTTTTTACTATCTGTGCCCGTTTTCAGCCATTGCGGCTTTACATTTCTGTACTTAAATTACACATGTTGGACTTTACTAAAATTACACATGTTGGACTTTGTATTGTGATGGAAATGAACTCAACGTTTTAGGGGTTTTTTTTGTTGTTGTTTTTTCTTTCTGGAATTGCACAAAAGGTCAATTCTGTCACCGTTGAAATATAAATATTGTCTTGTACCGTAGCTAGTACCTAAAGAAGAAAACAAAGTAGCAACGAAGCAATAATTTCCCTGTTGTTTATCGGCGTCTCTTCTCCTATAGGTGTTTCTTTGATTAATTGTATCCCTAACTGTCTAATTGCTTATGTTTGTGTAGGTATTATTGTCAATTGATTCACACACAGATAGATATATATATATATATACAAACAAAAATTTCTAAAACATTTTGTTGTTTTGTGCTCCTTTTACGTCTTTAACATCTTTAAAGTAGCCCTGAATGTGAAATTCTAAACCATCTGTGTGTAGCAAAATACAAAAGACACAAAGAGAAAAACACGGAGCCTATTTGATGCCTTCACTAACTAAACTCATACGTAACACTCTTCAAATCAGAAGTACTGAGAACGTCTCTGTTTCAAGTATAAAAATAAGAAGTAAGCGCTGTGTTAATAGATTTGACCCAAATACAGTTCTGTGTAGTCAGAATAAGCCATTCAGGAGCAGTTAAATGGTTCGACTTTATAATGTAACTACTAGATATACACTAGCGTTCAAAAGTTTGAAATCGCTGCTGAAAAGTTTGGAATCAATGTTTTCAGTAATATAAACTAGTATAAATTTAGTTTCAGATCCATCTATAAAATGATTGTAATATGATTCTAGTGTTTATGAACTTTAGGTTTCAAATCATTTGTAGAAAGCTGTAAAACATCATGTGTCCAGAATGATGACTCCAAAATGACTTTATGTATTCTCTATGTATAGTCATTTCTATACATACATTTTTATTATTTAACTTTTTAAATGACCAAACAAAACCTCTAAAAATACAAATACTAATAAAAAATAAATAAATTGTGTGTTGTGTAAGAAGTGAAGAAATAAAATGTGTGTGTAACACATTTGTTAAAAAAAACCAATTGAATTTTATTCATATTTATATTTGATATTTGTAGGAAATTTAAACTAACATTTTACTGTATTGTATTCATTATTCATTCAAATGAATAAATGAATGTAAGCCTATTGTCCTTTAGGTCTATGAACTGAATGAGAGTTCACTGTGTTACAACTGTCCCCCGCTGACCACCTCACACATTTGTCTTGATTTCACACAACAACAAAAAACACAACCTGAAATGCAATGCTACAAATATGTCGTTTATTAGTAGACAGATCAATAATAACAACAATGCATGTTAAATTTCAAAGTCAATTTCAAGGTCAGGGAAATTGTGAAAGTGAAAAAAAACAAAAAACAAAAAAACCTCTTTTTTCTAATAACTTCGGAGCAGAGAAGTTGAAATTTCCCACAATCAAAGAGGACGATATCAAGCATGTGCACAGCAAATATGACATTTACCGTGTTACAACTGTACACAGGCTACTCTATAGCCTATTTTTTCTATTCCATTACATAGTTTTCTTCTCTATTACCTAGTTTCCTTTTGTAACTTTAGAACAAAAGTCAGGCGAGATGCAATACTGCAGCACACGTGGAGGGATTCAGGGCTGGAACTTTTGGGATGTGCTCTCCTCGGGCTATGCTCCAGACGGGGGTATGTTCATGCCTGAGACAATTCCCTTGCTGTCCCCCGCCACTCTTCGATCCTGGAGCTCTCTGTCCTACCAGCAGCTCGTGTGTGAAGTGTGTTCGCTCTTCATCCCCAAGCAGCTCATCCCAAAACATGACTTAGAAGGTAACAGAGATGCTCCTACTTTCTTTATCAGTTGCTTATCCCAAATGCATCTCTGATGCTTGCTTAATGCTCCTTATTTTTCTGTCTTGCTGTTACTGTGACATTTAATCCTTTCAACTCTCATTCCAGCCCTCATATCTAGTGCCCTGTCTAAGTTCTCTGTGCCAGATGTGGTGAAGATGGTCCGACTCAAGGGCTCTCTGTCCGTCCTGGAACTGTTCCATGGAGAGACGCTGGCTTTTAAAGATCTGGCCATGACTTGCACGGCACGTTTCCTGGAGTACTTCCTGCGCAAGGAGAACAAACGTGCCATCATCCTTGTGGGTAAGAAAATCCGGCATGGAATTCACACTCTCAGCTTAGAGTCGTATCTAGATGATCTAAGCTCTGGGCTCATGGTTTACAGGTTTAAAGAAAGTTCCACAGCCAGAGTGAAAAAGTAAAGACTTAATTGTAACAGAGACTTACTTATGAATATGTATATACAACACAGCCCATTGGATAACCTCAGCAGATTTGAGTTCTTTATTTTGTGACTCTGAATGGCTAATATATGAATGAAGCCACAGGTTCTGCTCTGTGGAGCCCAAACATTTTACATTATAAAGGTTTTTACATTTCTTTTGACAGAACTTCTCTAATCTTGAATGGAATTGTTTGAATCGTGTAACACCTGCCTGCTGTTTCTCAAAACTTTCAGTTTTAGGATCATCTTAAAGGAATACTCCAGCATCTTTTAACCTAATCTCCCGCAATTAGTGTATGTGCGATTACCACGGACTGGAATTTTGACACATTTCCATGTACTGAGAAAAGAACGGTAAACCCATTTACTCGAAACTCACTTATATTAAACGTCTAAGGGCAGTTGTTGAATTTCGTCAAATGTTTAAAACTATATAACGTGACTATATAACACAAATTACACTCAAACAATAAAGGTCTTAGGATGAGACAGACAAGAGAGAAAGTCTTACCAAAGCTGTTCTAATGAAGCTTTATCCATTTTTTCAACACTGCAGTAAAAAGTCATTCTGGTGACTTACGTTTTCCCGAAGGTTTCATGGTATCCATGCGCCATCAGACCTACACAATTACACTGGTAACACATAATCACAAATTCTTCCCTCTGAAAAAGGTAGTCCTATTTCTAAAAGGACAAATTATACAGATTTAGAGCTTCATTTATAAATACCTTTCACTAAATAATTCATTAAAACTTAAATATGTGTTTTGCATGAACATTAATTGACTCAATTTAACAACTGCCCTTCGACTTCCAATATAAGTGAGTTTGGAGTTAACAGGTTTTCCTTTCTTTTCTCAGTACAGGGAAAAGTGTGAATTCTTGTCTGTGGTAATCACACATTTGCTACAGATGCGTTAGATTAGAGATTAGGTTGAAAAACACTGGAGTAGTCCTTTAACTGTTGGGGATAGTTAAGGTAACATACTATTATTATGTATATATCATGATGCATTTGTAAAACTTGCCACAGATTGATGTTCAACTCTTCTTCCCCTTTTCATGCAGGCACATCTGGGGACACCGGAGGCTCAGCCATCAGCAGTGTGTGTGATCTTAGCGCGGTGGACGTGGTGGTTGTTTTCCCCCGCGGGCGAATCACCCGGGTGCAGGAGAGACAGATGACCACTCACTTGGAGGACAATGTCCATGTGTTTGCAGGCGAGCAGTGCTTTGCGAAAACCTATTGAACAGGATGAATAAAAATGTATATGTTATATATTTTTATTCCTTTGAATTTAAGGAATCCAAATGCATGTGCAGCCCAAAGGTATTTAACCCTTATGTCCTGTTTGGGTCAAAATGAAAATATAAACATGTTGCGCTTTGCTTAGTTTCCTTAATGAATATAATTTATTTATTTATATTCCATTATGTATAAGTCATTTTGACACCAGGGTTATAGAATTACAAAAAGGTGATATTTTTGGACATGGACATGACCTCCGTCTCTTATTTGCCCAAGCCTGTGTCTGTTTTCATAGATATAGTTCTATTGTTTTTTTTAACACACCTCTCTTTGTGCTGTACTTAAAGCGGACGGAAGTTCGGACGACATCGACGTGCCCTTGAGGAGGCTGTTTGCCGATCAGGACCTAGTAAATCGCTGTGATCTGATGAGCCTGAACTCGGTGAACTGGTCACGCATTCTGGTGCAGCTCGCCCACTTCCTATACGCCTACCTGCAGCTGAGCGGAGTACAGAACACTGAGGGAGACCAACTGCCCACTCTGGAGGTGGTGGTGCCCACAGGAGGGGCAGGAAATATAACAGGTATACAGGCATGCACTCAATCAAACTGGCACTAACCCTCCTGTTTTGTTCACTGTTTAGCAAAGGATGTACTGTTAACTTGGTCACATTGACCTGGGCTGCCGTTCCTGAAAACATTATTTCATTCAAGCCAGGAATCTGCAGCTCCAATTAATATAATACATAATAATAATTAAAACAATCCTCCACTCAAACATTTAATTGCCAAAGTTTTCATTTTGTACTTGTGTATGTGGGTGGGTTGTAGCTGGATGCATCGTGAAGCACATGGGGGTTCCTCTGCGCCTCGTGGCCATGGTAAACTCTAACGACATATTGCACCGCGCAGTTCAGAGCGGAGACTTCTCCATGGCGGATAGCGTCAAGCAAACTCTGGCTCCAGCCATTGATATTCAGGTGCACTAAGTTTTCATCTAAACAGCTGATCTTGCCTACATAGTGCATGTGTGACAATTACCTTATCTCTCTTTAGGACCCTTATAACATGGAGCGCGTGTTCTGGATGTTATCGGGGAAAGATGGAGCGTTAGTGAAGGGGATGATAGAGCAGTTTCAGGAGACTCACAAACTCTCACTACCCGAAACACTCCACAAAAAGGTCTGTGTCGTTTTTCAGCTTCATAATGTTGGGGTAAGGATTTTTGACGTCTATCAGAAGACCAGTATTAACCCTTTCGAAAATAGCATTGGCCACACAGTACAGCTACCTGCACCCTTAAACACCAAAAAACAGAAGTGTAACACAATTTCCAACTTAAAATCAAGTATAAATCATGTAAGCTGGAATCGAATTGCAATTTTAATAAAACTAGGAAAAGTGCTGTTAATATGACACAAAATGTTTTGAATCCATATTTTAACACAGTGTGTAACTGCTTTGGGTTCTGTGGGTAAAATAAAAAGCTCTAATAGCTCCTAAAGATAAACATGATGGTACGTATTTGCCTAATGTGCCTAATATATCAATAGTTGGATTGTACTATTCATACTAATGAATACTAGTTATAAAATTAATCATAAGGGGGTCCTTGAACTTTGTTTTTACACTAAAAGAGGTCCCAGAGTGCAAAAAGTTTAAGAACCCCTGCTCAACATAATTAGATGGTGCCACCCAACAGCGTGCTCTTGCCCTCTCTTTGACACCCCATGTGTAAAAACCTGGACACACCACTGATGCTTATGTTCTCTCGCGTCTGTTTGTGTAGTTGTGTTCAGTCATGTGTTCAGGTTCTGTGTCTGATGAGGGTATAATGGAGGCTATGGTGAGGTGCTGGGAGGAAAATCACTATTTGGTGTGTCCTCATACAGCTGTGGCTGTCTGGCATCACTACCACTGTCCTGTCCGCCCGGGAGAGAACAGGTCAGACACGCGCACACACACACACACACACACACACACACACATAAAGCCTTTCTATATTTGCCAATATTAATTCCTCATCAGTGAACGGAAATACATTACACCAAAGGCAAACATGATGACACACACAAAGCAGATGAGTAAACACAGTTTAGTAAAAATCCATGGGTCCATAGTAAAAATCCATGTCTTAAAAACTGTCCACGGCTCTTATCTAGGTGTTGCATTGCGACGGCCTCTCCAGTCAAGTTTCCCGAGGTGGTTCAGAAAGCAGGCCTGACCCTCGACCTTCCAGAAACGATGAGGCTGTTGGAGGCGAAGAAGACTCGCTGTAAAGATCTGGAGCACGGGCAGAACTGGGAAACAGCACTGAGAGAGCGTATCGATGCTATAGGGTCTGCGCGACAACAGGGAGCGTTGTTTTATACATCAGCTGAGTTTAACTGAGTAGTAATGTGAAGGGCAGTGGAGGCTTAACTGGTAAAGTTCTGTGCTAGTGACTGGAAGATTGTGGGTTCAAATCCCAGGACTGCCAAAGAGTTGCCCTTAACACTTAACTGCTCAGATATACACCTGGGGCCTGATTTACTAAAAGTTTACGTGTGTAAAAACACATGCAAACTTGATAAAACTCGCAAAAAATAACACTTCTTGTATGTTTCTTGTACGGCTCAAAATACAGGGCGGAGTCAATGAGAATAGATTAACTTAGTACCCACAGTGTGATTTACAGCAGCCTGAAAGTCACTTAGAAAATGGCAATTGTGTACGCAAATTGAGACAGGTTTTACATTTGTGGAAGCCCTTTGTCACCATTTGAAGACAAAATAAAACTATTGTTATTACAGTTTCTCTCAATGATGTCTCAGTATCTCAAAATAATGAGAAGTTTCTCGAAATTATAACTTAATATTACCACGGTTTAGTTGGTTTCATATTAGATATTCGCTGCACATTTGTAACTCCAATGTCAACAGCATTCAAAGAGCCTGTGAAAAGTTTTTTTTACCGATACCTTGTGAACAGTCATCTTAATACACTCATGTCTGCACTCTTTTATTTTTTACATTCATATTGCCACGGCTCTCAAGAACCATTAGCACACGTAAAAACCTAATTTAAATATTGTTACCTCCCCCTACTTTGCATGTGACAATTTATCAGATTGCACACAGCCTCTTTATTTGGGATTTTAGTAAATCAGGGCCCTGTATTGGATTCTGACACCTGTAGAAGAATGATAAAATAAAAAAATCTTATTAAATGTAAATGTAATGTCCTTAAATTCAGGGATTGTGCCACTGTGTGGAAAAATCATGTCGGAATCTATTAAATAATTTGTGCCCCCGCAACATAAATCTTTTTGTATGTATTGTTTTATATTTGTTTCTAATTAAATACTTGATTATATATTTTATATGTCCTGTTTTCTTTTATCTGAATCTTTGATTTACTTCGTAGACGTTATTTCCCTACAACAACGCCCAAATCTCTTCTCTCTGAGTTTGTGTGTGTGTTGTATGTGCAGTCTGTCTTTATGGTGCGTGTGCAATTATGAATTTGACCTATTGGACTCAAGGCAGATAGGATTCACAGTATGATTACAATTCTGTCAAAATAAATCTACTTTGTGCCACTGCGCAACATGGGGACCCAAAGTTCATTTGTCCATTTGCATATTTTTCACCTTATTTGTTTTTTCGTTAGATGACTGTGAACCAGTGGCGTTTCGAACATTGAACATTAATATTTAAATTTGTGTTTCTACTTATGGCACTGTTAATGGTGTACAGCTCAAACCTCATGAAGGATTGTATAGACCTATGGATATGCACTAGCGTTCAAAAGTTTGGAGTCGCTGCTCAAAAGTGTGGAATCAATGTTTTCAGTAATATAAACTCCATTTTCTTTCAGATCCATCTATAAAATGATTGTAATGTGATTCTAGTGTGATGCGCTCAGGTTTCAAATCATTTGTAGAAAGCTGTAAAACATTATGTGTCCAGAATGATGACTCCAAAATGACGATGAAAGTTTTATAGCATCAAGAGTGATGTTAATATAAAAAGAAATTTGGAAAGCGGTGATCAAATCTTGAAGTGGAGACTTAAATAATATACTGGAATTATCTCTGTAGAGTCATTTCTCCTTTATCATTACATTTTTATCATTTAACTTTTTAAATGACTTTTAAATAACTTTTTTCCCCAAAATACTTTAAATACCAAACAAAACCTCAAAAAATACATTTTGGTGTGTGGTTTATATTATAGATATATTAGATCTACTACATTATAGAAGAGTTTAGTGAATAGAATAATGACTATTCATAAACTATGACGGGTGATTCCAAACTTTGTCATCTTAACTGTTGTTTAACTCACAGTTCTATTGATTAGGCCATAATTTCAATGAATCACACAGTGGACTATATGATCATAAAGCACTCCAACACAAAGTTTCTTTAAAGTGTTAAAGCACCACATGAAGTGATTTTAATTACTGCAGAAAAGTATAACCAAATACAATCAGCAAAATACAATACCATGTTCATATCTGATCACATTTTAGATCATCTAGAGCATCTGACTTTACAAACTATGTACAAAGGTAGGCTACGGTGTTTCACAATCATCATGGCTGGTGTTTGCTCCTCTTAAAATGATGTGATCCCTGAATAATAAATCTTATTGGTAGGCCCTGTAGTTTGTCCAATGAAGAAGTTTCAGAAGGAGGTCTTTGCCGTTGGCAGGTTGACTGTGAGCAGGTGTGTCACTTTCCCCGTCCAGACAAGACGGATCAATGTTGCAGCTCTCTGTTTCACACAGCAAAAATGTCTAATTAGATACATGTATGATGCAAGGTGTACAGAGTTATAGTAAAATTGTCATATGGAAGATCTACCCAGCTAAGAAAGAATGTCTAGTAATATATTTGGTTCTAAGAAGGTTAGGCTCTAACATTTCAAAAATAACGTTCCTGAAAACATGATGTAATCATGTTCTCCTAACACAACGTTCCCAGCTGGACAAAAATTTGCACTAGGAAAAGATTTGTGTTCATTTTTTTATGACTAAAAATGCTGCAGCAACATTACAAGAACATTTATTGTTATTGTTGTCATGTTCTCAGACTCAAAAGAAAACTTGAACGTTCTAGGAACCAAAAGTTCCCAGTACAGTAACTTTCAGAAAACGTTCTGCTAACCTAAGATTGTTAGCTGGGTAGCTTATCTCTATGTTACTTTTTAACAACTGTTAACAGCAACTGACCTGAGTCACAGCAGACTCCTGGTGCAGCGCATCGTCCTGCCTCAGGGCCGCAGGATTTTCCTCCAGTCTCACACGCCGAGGGTACGTAGTCTTCCTCCAAGCAGCGCAGGGCCTCCAGAGTGCCCACCATGCAGCCTATTTCCTCTCCGCAGCAGATATTGGGGCCAAAGCATCGGCCCTTATCTCCAGGACCACACGCCATACACTGACAGCGGACAAGATCATATGTTAAAATAACCATGCATTAACCACACCATGCCAAAAGACCCTTCAAGTTCAATATACAATTGATCTCATTTTACTTTTCTAGTAGCAAGGTTCAATTCATTTTTTATTTGATTCAATTTTATTTGTATAGAGCTTTTAATAATAGACATTGTCACAAAGCAGCTTTACAGAGATCCGGATTTAGAGCTAGATCATTAATGAGCAAGTCAGAGGCGACAGTGGCAAAGAAAAAGGACATGAAGAACAAACCTTGAGAGGAACCAGACTCAAAAGGGAACCCATCCTTTTCTGGGTGACACCAGATAGTGGGATTTATAGCATGTTGTAATTATAGTATAAAAGTCATACATTTTTAGTGAAAGAGGTATTTTAAAGGTCATGCAAAAAAACTGTAAAGGAGAAAAAAAATCCTTTTTTTTGTTCCATTCTTTTTGAACAATTTCAGCATAGAGTTCTTTTTATTTTTCATTATAGTTTCTATTAGTAACGTCCTATTTTAGTAATGCACTCTTAGAAAAAAGAACCCTTGAGGGGTTCTTCAAGAATTATTTGCATAGTTAAGGGTTCTTAGCTTCTTTAAAGGGTTCTACTTAAAACCCTTTCTAATAGGGAAACACACAGTTGTAGGGTTCTACATAGAACCTTTAACCTTTTTTTTAAAAAGAGTATTTGAAAGGATATTAAAAAAACTGTATATATAAAAATGTGTTTCATTTTGCAGTATAGTTTCTCGCAACGTTATGTTATATTTTTTAGCAATGAAAAATATTGAAAGGTCATGCAAAAACCTGTCGAGTGGGGACATCCTGTACTGCTCTTTTGCCACCAATGGGGCAGTTGGAGATGTAGCAGGCTGCGCAGACGGACAGCAGACACAGCAGGCAGAAAGCTGAAAAAGGTGCTCCAGACATCTCTGTGATAGAAATAAGGGTAAAATGTAAAAGGATGCAAAGCAGCAGCAAACTATCAATTTATAGAATTCATCCCTTTGCTTGAAATATACCATAATTTTAACATTGGAACAAACAACAAGGCAATAATTGCTGTGATACTGCAATGTTTCACACATACTGGTTTTCCAAGCACAGATTCAGTCTATATCTTAAGACTAAATTATCATAAACAACGATACTTTACTCAATGGACAAGAAGAAACCCACCAATATTCCATACTTACTTTGTCAGGGCTGATGTTAGGAAATGACAGAGCGATTCAGTAGATTCGGTAGGTGATGTTCCTTTGTAAGCCATGAGAAGCGCCTTTATATACCCTTAAGTTCCTTTTACTACGTGATATGACCACATCATTACCTATTACATTCAATCAAACAGCCTTTATTGGGCGGATATTAATTGCGTGACCTGATTAGTGCAGAAGACTGGTCACTTAGTGGTCCAGTCATTAGTGTTCAGGGCGTGATCGTGCATACTCTAAAACCATGAAGGTAAAAGATCACTGAATAGGAGATGGCCTTTCAGCCCCTACTTGGGAAGAATGAGAAGGTTTTTAAATAGATCTTTCATTTATTGCATAGAATTTGGTGCAAAAGCCATAACTGAGTAAGCAGATGGGTCATTCTTACAATATGGGGCTTTTTGCGCCAAGAAAATTCTTAAAATTCCATTATTTTAACATTGGAACAGAAGGAGGAAGAGCTGCTTAACTATCAGGAAAACCTATGATCCAGGACAAATGTCCAGCCAGTTATGAAACATTCTTACAACTTTTTGAAGGTGTTTATGATGCATGGCAATTAAAATATTCACTTTTTCTATGAGAGCTTCAGAAATTCATGGGATTTTTTCATTCATTCATTCATTATTTATTCATTCAACCCTGTTTTATTGCTGCTATGTCTTATACTTTGACACTTTATCTTATCCTAACACTGGAGTAGAATCACTTGCCACTTTACTTTACCACGACATCACTTTACTTATGTCTTACTTATTTTTACTTATTGTCTGTAACTCTGTGACCTTGTAAGATTTGTGTTTTGTAGCGTCCTCGTAATGTCGTAATATCTATCTATCTATCTATTTTGGGAATAATCCAAGATTTTAAAGGGGAAATCGCATCGGGTGGACAGGAGATTAGGGGACGCAAACTAATTTCAGGATTTTAACTATTAAAGAGGCATTAATCACAATAAATTATATTTGATAGAAAATATAACAAGTTATATAATAATAATAATAATAATAATAATAACAGTAATAATAATAATAAATAAATAAAAAGATATTGTAATTATATATAATATATTATAATAAACAACTTTCATTTATTTGTTTTGGCAATTTAACTTTTTAAATTTAAAAACTATTTAAAATTGTTTTGGCAATTTTAAACAGCTGGTTTTGTCATCTTAATTTATTCTGGGGTGCATACAATTATGATTTTTTTTTTACTATGCATGAAGGTCCTCATGGTGTTGAACACATCCTTTTGTATCTAATTGTTTGACAATATGAACAACTGTGTCATGTTTCTTATATACAAAATATACAGGAATATGTGTAGGGACTTAAAAGGTACCATTTTGTATGAATGATGATTTCTAAATCAGAGAATCATAGTGCTAAAATCATTAAGATATTTAAATCAATGCTCCTTTTGCTAAGTTTGACCATATTAATATGGCTTAGTATATATGGCTTATAATATTGTTTGAATCACACATGCACACACGTAGTCTATGACAAATTCAAGAAACATTGTCTCTTTCCCTGTTGAGGACAGTATATGGGTGTCTTAGCTGTGACTAACCACCAACTCAAACAGTGTGAAACTGTGAGCATGTTTTTGATAGACACACTTCCACTTTCATGCAAAAGTCTTCACATACATTTTGAGTTAGATATGTGATAGTACATCTTAGCCAAAGTAGTTAAGGTTCATTGAGTGTTAACTGAATTGTCTCATATGCAGATTAAAATAGACCCATGATAGTAATTAATTAAATGAGGAGAAGAATGCAAATTGTCTAATACATTTTCAAAGCAGTCCTTTAGGTCACTCGCTAACACTGAGTGTCATACTTACCACCTCCTCCGTGCTTTTTAATCATTTATCTTTAATTAAGGTGTAATAGTGAATGTGTCTCATGAATTAAGTTAATTACAGAGAATCTGGTCCAGGTCATCATTTCCGCTGTCGTACTAGATATATCCTATAAAATCAGGTGATGTCTATTTTTTGCCAACGCAAATTGTATTGAAAATACTTAAGTGTTTAAGTCTGTAACAGAAGAATTGTGTAGGCATACATGTAAGTGACAGCTGCAGCAAATACTTAGTGATAATCTTGGTTCAAGGTGTTAAAGCATAGGTTGAAAGTGCTGTATAATAGCCAATGATCAAGAAGAAAAACAAACCTTCCGAGGTAGATGAGTGTCAAATCATAATAATAATAATAATAATAATTATTATTATTATTATTATTATTTTTGCTATTTGTTGTTGCTGTTGATATTATGATATTGTGGGCTTTATACTTATTATTGAACTAATATAAAACAGATGAAGCTTTTTAAAGCACTTTTTAAAATTGATGTTATGTTATTTTGTTATTTTGTTATGCTATTACAATTTTCTCCATTTTATGCTGAAATCATTTTACATTATTTTAGTATATAGGCTACTTCTATTTTTATAGAATTGTTTGGCAATATAAACAACAGCATCATCAAAAAAGAAGAAAAGAAAAGGATGCATATACAGTAACATTCACAAGTTTGGAATCATTGCTTAAAGGTTTGCAGTTATCTTAGTAATATAAAATACATTTTGTTGCAAATAAAGAACAAATTCAATTCATTGTGTTCAGAATAATGTGCAATGATGTAGATGATTCCAAAATGACTGATTAATCTGTAGAGCATCAATTATGAAATAAATTGAGACCTTGGAATAATAAGGTTCTATCTGACTTTTTTTTGGCAAAAATTTGTTAATGTTATAAATATGTTATTTATATGCCACTGAATATATGTAAGTTTAACACCAAAATATTAATTAAAAGTATTTAAAAAATTTAGTTGAAAAGTTGTATCTGCTTTGACCTTCTTGAGGGTCAAAACTTTATGGCTCAATATCTTAAAAATACATAATTGTCAAATAGAACCATGTCAATCTAGAACGTCTGGAACGCGTTGATCGAATCTACAGATACTTAGAAAATACCAAATGAGTAGATATAACTAATAACTAATATATATATATATATATATATATATACAGTATATATGTTTAAGATTTCCAAACATTCATTTTACGAAAATGTAAATGTTATAGAGAAATTTTTTGTGTCAATAAATCAAGTAACATATTAAATAATAGATCACTTTTTAGATAAAAACATAATGAAGGCTGTTCTGGGATTTTACCTGCAGAGACAGAAATAAGT
>JAOUQW010000002.1:18192113-18219195 GCA_028565825.1 Olivaichthys viedmensis
TAGTAAAATATCATAAAATAAATCTGTGAAATCTGTGCTCTGGTGAATTATTATTATTATTATTATTATTATTATTATTATTATTATTATTATTATTTTAGGAAGGGGTTCCATTTCCTCCTGCTTTAAGGTTTGTAGAATGACTTAGGATATGTAAATACATTTCAAGGTCTTTTTTTTTAAACCAAAAAACATGGGGGTCCTTTTTTTTAATCAAAATTACATTTGTGGATATAAAACTTTGCCAAAAATAACAGTAAATTCATAATTAGGTTTTCATTAAAAACATCTTTATTAGTTTACTACTAATAAAGATGTTGTCACACCAAAAATATACTTTCCTTCCAAAAACAATTCTGGAGTGGATACGAAAGAGGTCAAAATGAATGTGGAGCTCACGCGCAAAAGTTATCATTTGAAAAAATGTCACATTTTCCCTGACAAATGTCCTGTGATGAGAAAACATCGCAAAAGAACATACAAAATATTTTTACCTACAAATGACCTTTTTTAATCCCCACAATTTAATAATCTCATAAAATCACAATATGCATTAGGCCTACGTCATTCCGTGCGGGTCATTTTTTCTTTCTTTCTCTGTGTATTTTCCACTGTAATGCATAACAGTAATAGAAAAATAATGGTGATAAAATAACAGTAGTTAGTTATACCAAATCTCAGTTCCATTACAAACAAAATTATTAAATAAAAACTGGAGGGAAACAGGAGGCCTCTGTCACAGATAGTGTAATATTGTTAGTTAATCTATATCATAGTATAATAATTAATATTCATTAATTAATAATTATTAGCTATTAAACAAATCCATGCATTTCAGCCCACTTTCTGTGAAAAGCAGCGCAGTTTGAAGAAGGAACAATAAACTAGAAACACTCGTCCAATTCAATTCAACTGTTGTTTAAATGCATGAAGAAAAAAACAGCCTTATTTCTTTTTTTAAAAGGCCAAAAGGAAGAAATAGGAAGAAAAGCCGACCTCACAGCAGTGACCTTCCTTTATGTGCAAAACAAAAAGAGGAAAGTGGGGCTTTTTAAAAACATGAATAACTCATTCACTCTTTATTTCTTTGGAAGCAGTCCGTTGTGTATGGAGGCAAAAACGTTCACTTCCTGTCTTATCCAAAAGCAGCACATGAGCGAGCTAAAAATATTAAACACATTGTTTGTTATAAAGATTAAAATTCTTGGCCTGATTATGAATAGTGGAGCAGTGTGTATGCACTGTTAAGATTGAGCATTTTAAACAGGTATATATTTGAAGAAAGCATAAGAAAGTGATGTATTTGCACCAGCGTTCAAAAGTTTAGTCATATTTTATGAACAGTCATTATTCTATACACTAAACTCTTCTACAATGTAATAGATCTAATGTATCTAATATAAACCACACTTTTTGAGAAAAGGTTATTTAAAAATCCTTTAAAAAGTGAAATGATAAAAATGTAATAATAAAGGAGAAATGACAATACATAGATAATTCCAGTATATTATTTAAGTCTCCACTTCAAGATTTGATCACCGCTTTCTTTAAAAAGACATTCTGGATATTAATGTTTATATTAACATCACTCTTGATGCTATAAAACTTTCATAGTCATTCTGGAGTCATCATTCTGGACACGTAATGTTTTACAGCTTTCTACAAATGATTTGAAACCTAAGTGCACTAGAATCATATTACAATCATTTAATACATGTACCTGAAACAAAATGGAGTTTATATTGCTGAAAACATTGATTCCAAACTTTTGCACTAGTGTATAACTCTACATCCTTCTGGCTTACTTTTACCATAATTCATCTATTAGGGTAAATAAGCTTGGTTGATTTCCAAAATATTTATGTAAATTGTCTCATTTATTGTATTTCTTCTGAGATCTTGTGAAATTAGGATCAATTTAAGCCATGAAATAAATGTATTATATATTTATGGTACATTGCACCTGTTTCAAGTCTTAAGTTGAAAGGCATGAAGATATAATTTAGTCTTATCAAATTCAGACAGTGTACAAATATTTACTGTGAGCCTAAAACGGTAGACATTTTACATTAAAACCCAAATCGCATTAAACCATGCAGGTCTTGTGTGTGACCAAGTTAAAACTTAGTCTATGAATCTGAAATCTATGATTGTGGCGTAAAACTGTTATTTTGCACACACACACACACACCACTATCCAAAATACTGCGTATGCGATGTAAAGCAGGTCAGCTGGTGAAGATCCACTAGTGAAGCTGTCCGTCAGCTTAGCTGATAACAAAGGCTGTAATGGTTTATGGTATCGTCAGATACAGAGAGAGAGCGGACACTAGACCTGCGACTAACCTTTACAGTACATCCAAGTTGCCTTTTATGACTGTTTGATGTTCTGCTGCTTGTAGCTAGTCCCAAAACAAACAGAACAAATTAGGAGTGCTGTAAACACGGCTGTGGAACTCTCAACTAAACACACAGTAAGAGAGAGTTAAAGGAATAACCTCATTAGGCTAATGCTAATTAGATTTCAAACACTATTCATATCCTGTTTACTTTTTTAATGGGGGAACTATTAGTTTAAGCGAGGAAATAGTGTAAATGTACTCACTGAAGGGTAGAAGGGACAGAATGTTTTCCTCTAATTAGACCCATTGCTGATTTTAGTGATGTTATTGGTGTTAACTTTATTGGTGTAAATATGTTTATTTACAAACAGTAAAACTCAGTTAAGTCATTACTTAAAGCTGGCAATAATTGTGATCATGTTTGTGACTGGCCATTAATTTGCAGATAACATAGTGCATAGTGTATAATGTCCAGGCGTGATGGACAGGTGATGAGGTAACCATATGTGTGATGACCAGGTGTGTAATGGACAGATAATCAGGTGTGTACTGGGTAAGTGATGATGTTATCAGGTGTGTGATGGTTAGGTGTGTACTGGACAGGTCATATGGTCATCATACACTTAATGATCTCTTCACTTCTCCACTACATACCTGGTGTGTGATAACCAGGTGTGTAGTAAAAAGCTGACGTTGTGCTCAGATGTAGGAAGACCAGGTGTGTAGTGGACAGGTAATAAAGTTTTCAGGTGTGTAGTGGGTAGGTAATGAAGTTATCAGGTATGTGATGACCAGGTGTGTAGTGGACAGGTAATGAAGTTATTAGGTGTGTGATGATCAGGTGTGTAGTGGCCAGGTAATGAAGTTATCAGGTGTGTGATGACCAGGTGTGTAGTGGACATGTAATGAAGTTATCAGGTGTGTGATGACCAGGTGTGTAGTGGACAGGTAATAAAGTTATCAGGTGTGGGATGAAGTTAAATGATGTGGTGATCAGGTGTGTTATGGATAAGTGATGTCCATTTGTGTAGTGGACAGTAATGTGGTGATTAGGTGTGTAATGACCAGGCATGATGTAGACAGGTGGTCAGGTGTGTAATTATGAGGGGTGAAAGTAAAAATTAATTGATAAAAAATAGATTTGATAAAAATGCATGTTAAGTAAAAATTGAGCTGCTCAAAATGGAAGTGAATTATAAAAACAAGTGATAAACAGCCATTTAATTTTATTAATTCAAAGACGATTTGTTTAAAACAGCTCAAACGATAAATGAGTCGGAAGTAACAACGCAAACGATAAACGAGGGAGACAAATGCTTAAATGATGCGTAGTTAACATAAATTACTCAATAAAATGATAAATGATGATCAAATCATCCTTCTAAGGACTAATTTACTTTTTAATTCACATACTTTATCACCTTTCTTTTTAACAAAGAATATTTGTTACTTCCACCCTTCTGCATGGCCACCCTACATGGTAATAATAGTTTTGTGCTGTGAATGATAAATGCTGAAGGACAGAACGTGGTGATAAATGATGATCACAGCTCATATTTTATCAAATCTGCACTGTTTCAATTCATCAAATCAAATTTTGTGTTTTTAATTCACTTGCATTTTTATCAAATCCATTTTTATCAATACATTTTTGTTTTTTCACCCCTCATATGTAATGGCGAGGTGTGTAGTGAACAGGTGATGAGTCGATAATATGTGTGATGTCCAAATTTGTAGGGAACAGGTGATGAGGGGATCACGTGTATGATGTCCAGGTGTGTAGTTTACAGGTGATGTAGCGATCAGGTGATGTGGTAATCAAGTGTGCGATAGCCTCAACCTATCCTGTCTCTTTCTGGCCACAAACTTCAGAATCTTAAAGGTTGCAATCTGATTGGCTATCCGTGTATGCCCACATACGTGCCCCGGATTCCAAAGGGAAAACTTGCTTTTAAGAACAAGATATTGTCACTGGATTAAAAACTGGTTCACAGCATTCTGTGTATGCTATTTTGTTTAAAATAGTTAGTTTGCAGATAGGCTCTGGGAAGAGTCTGTGATTGGTTGGTTGCTATGTCAGTCAAATGGCCTCTTCCTGTTAAAGTAGGAGGTTCTTGGCCCCATTTAGTATTTTAATCATGGTAATCAGGTATTTTCGCGATGCATTAACAGGTGAATCATAGCTGCATGTTTTGCTTCCATCTCAAACAGGCAGTATTTTGGATTTATCAGAAAAAGGCAGGGGACCCACTGACTCTCTCTCTCTCTCTCACTCACACACACACACACACACACTGTTTCTTCCATATCCTTGTCTGCTTCACCGTGTTAGCTCTGTGTTATTCATCACACGCCAAATCAAATAAATTGAAGGTTTTGCATGTTTTATAGTTGTGGGCATATTTGAATATAATCTGTTGCTCAAGAATAGATCTTACCTCTGTGGCCATAGTTGGTGTTGAAGCCTAAAAGCATACAGTATATTTGGGAGGGAGCTTATTTGCAACACCAAAAGTGTGTGTTTGTAGATGTGTGGGTGGCTGTGGTTGAACTGAGCTCCCTCTTCCGTGTTTCATAGGTTCTTTTTATCGCCGATGCAAATGTTCTGTTTTGAAGCAGCTGTCCTTACAACCACTATGAAGCTCCCTTTCCCAGAGTGGTAGACAGAGCCTGAGGTTCCAACTCAGACAGAACTAGAGCACTTAAATTCACTCAAACCAACTTAGGGAATTCTGGGCCTTTTTCTCACGGCAGAACGAGAATATGTGGAGGTCTAGAATAAATCAAGTGGACTCGGAATGAAAGCAGACAAGATGTAAGGCTCATGTGACACTATTTTTACAGAGTGTGTGTAATGCCTATTGGAAACTGCACAGCTCCCAAAATCAAGGAATTGCTGTACTGCTTATACATGACATTTATCACGTGCAAACTGTTGTCTTGTCATTGGAGATCGTGGAGGGATCCCTGATCCCAAAACTGGCTTTGCCATGATTGTTGTTGTTCTGCTTGTTCCTGTCTTGTCCCCCTAGAGTTTTCTCTCATACTCTCATTGGTTATTGCTCATCGTTGTTCTTACTATTGCTTACAGACTGGATAAATCGCTAAACTGTTCACACCTAACTAGCGCTCAAGACGGTCACACGCAGTGATTAGTCACTAATCTAGGGCAGTTGTTGCGGATCCAAAACATTTTTTGGCAACAGATCAAATATGGGCTAAAATTGTGTACAGGGCACTCAGCATTAAACTATGTTTTACTCCGCCAAAATGGCAAGAAAGACATGGAGCATGAGACACACACAGAGACAAACAGAAAGGGAAAGAGACTAACACACAGTGAGCCACACACCAAATAAAAGAGAAAGAGGGAGACAGGCTATATTAGAATGAGAGGGATCAAGATCATCCACTTATTCTTGAGCTGTATTGACAGCCTCTGTCACTGGCTATGAATAGGCTCATAGTCCTGCTGCTCACCTATCCAAAGATACTGTTAAAAAAGTCCTGAAACACTGTTAAAAAGCCTAGATCATGATACACTGCTAACTTTCTGAGTTGACAATGCCTGCAGATTTTGCATGTAACTTGACTATGACTATGAGGAACTGTAGCAGCTGCCAAATGAACTGAAATGACCTCCGTTCAGTTGTGTTCAAGCAATTGACAATAGGGATGAGATCATTAAGGTTACTAGCTAAATGAAAATGTTTAATGAATACCTCCTAAAGACTTATCAACTAGTAAGCTAGCTAGCTTAGGTAGTTCACTAACTAGCTAATGCTGGCCAGTTTCTGACTAGTTAGCAGGTTAACCAAGTGACTATAATAATTAAATTTTACTCAAAAATAATGACGGTCATTCCAATTTTGTCAGAATGTTAAGGCCTAGAACTTAAACATTGATAAAGCAGAGAAAATATGAGAGAGGTGTTTTCTTCGACCCTGGAATGACCCAGGAATCCAAACATTCTTAAAGTGAAATAATCGCATGAAATTGTGATCTCTGATTGGTCAGATGCAGTAAAACGATAGAGAAAATAAGTTGGCCTTGTAAATGTAAAGGCAACACTTGCCTCAAATAGATACTGGTGTATCATGGGTATTAAACTCACATACATTCAATTTGGCAGACCGTTTTCTTGAAAGCAACTTACAAGTGAGGCAGAATCCAATAAAAGTATCTTAGGGTTTCTCAAGGGTTCTTTGGATGGTTAACAGTTGCCCTTTAAAGAGGTTCTACTTGGAACCTTCTCTGAAAGGGAAACCATATGTTGTAGGATTCTACATTAAGGGGTCTAAATGAAACCTTTGGGTAGAGTCAAGTAGTTGGGGGTTAAAGGTCTTTCACAACAGCTCTCTTGCCAACCTGGCATTTGAACTCACAACCTTCCAGTCTGCAAATGAGTGATGGCCCACCTGGCTAACAATTTTAGGTTGGCAGAATGTGGTTGTGCCACAAAACTTGTGGTTCCTAGAACATTTGTTTGTTGAAACATTCAAACTTTTTTAGTTGCAGGAATGTTAACAGAAAAGACTTCTATAGTGTTAGTTTTTGTCAAACTGGGAACGTTGTGAGACCATTATAAAGCACACCGTTATTACATCATATGTTTTCAGAACATTGCAGAAATTTTATTTTTTATAACATTGCAGGCTAACCTTCTTAGACCCTGTCGAATACATTACTGAATGTTCTGATAACGTTCTCTGGCTAGTGTGGGCTCTCACTCACCACTTTCATCTGACTCACATACCGCCGTGGAATGACAGCAATTAACTCATCTGTATCTGGCTGCCAGAACACAGCCACAACTCCACCTTGATGAGACTGTATCTCAGGCATCATATGGACCAGACCTTAGAGTTGGCCACTTTCGGCCCAAAATTGAAATCCCACACAAGCATTAGATATGGTTGGTTGCTTTTGGGCCATTTTTGGCCCAGATTTGAATTGCTGTGAAAACCTTAAATGTGGCTGCTTACAGTTGGGCCACATTTAGCCCACAATACACTTGCCATTGCCACAACTGACCCTTATGTGCATAAACTCAACCATATTTGGCACAGAATCATCTGCTGTCTGGGAATCTTAACCGCTGAGCTGCTACTGTCAGAAAGAGGCAGAATCAAGTTACTACACGATTTTTGCCCAAAGGTTCTGACACATAACTGACACATTTATTCAGAACTCATGGGTGTATGCTATACTGCATTCTGCATCATTATCATTTTCTGGTGTGAGTCACAAGATTTAATAACTCATTTTTAATTCTGCTGTAACACAAAGATGTTGCCAGTGCGTACTGTTTCGATCTTTAACCCATGTCAGTCAAGAGAAACCTGATTCACAGTTCCACAGAAATGTGATATTGATTTATGTCGCAATTACCAGAATGCCTGAACAGCAATTATGGTTCAATTCTGAAGATTTAGAACCGTGAGCCATAGTTTCCCCATCATTTGGAATGAGGATGTCTGAAAAGAATTATCTTTCTTTTACAATGGTGTACAGAGGCGTCATGTCCATTCAAATGAGAGCGGCGCATGCCACCTCACTTTTTTGAGCTTTATGATATTTACAGCAATTTATTTCAAAATGATTTGTAACTGACAATTCAGTTGCAAAAGCACAATTTGGGTTTATTTTACCCAAAAATGCAACAGAACCAATGCAGAACTCGGTAAATCCTTCCTCGCCTTATTTATGGTGGGCTGTTCAGTATGACTCGCATCTCAGGAATGGTTTTTTTCATTTGCCAGTACGCTAGGCCTAGCCCAACTGCAAACTAAAAACACACATCTATATTAACTAATTGCCCATTTTAGCTTAATTAACTGCCAAAGCTGTTAATTAAGACCTTGTTGAAGAAAACAAGATGTGTAATCAGTGAATTTATTGTGTTCAAATGAACACAGTTCTTTTGTGGTCTGCTGCTTGTAGCTATGGGCAAGCACAAAAGTTAGCTTGTTAACTTAGCAAGCTAAATACGTAGTATTGCTGCTAGGTGAATATATGTTAGCCAGCTGCTAAGAAGGATTGCTGCAGTTCTTAGAGGGCATGCCAAGCATTAGTTATCCATTAACATCTCAACATCCTTATGTCAAGAAACTGGAACAGCTTAGAAACATCAGCATGACCAGCATAATGCATGCAACCAGAAAGACCATGCAACCAGAAAGACTATGCTAGTTGCACCAGCAAGAACATCTTTGCCATCAAGGTTTTGCTAGTCAACCAGCATCCCCCTGATAGTTAACCAACTAAACCAGACCAGCACTAATCAGGATAGACCAGTCTGTGCTGTATGTTACTTAATAAATAGTTTTAATGAAGGTTATAATGGAATGCATTTTTGTGCAATGTCACTTAATGTTATGTAATGTCACTAACCGACTCAAAAATTCACAGCCTTGAATTCTTTTCAGTAGTAAACCTGAGTTTTAAAGCAGCTCGTTTTGCTTGTTACAGCACACCGGTAAAGATGCAAGCCTCCACGGCTTCTCCTGTGACCAACCTCACTGCGGCCACCACCAAATCGAAAGACCAAATCCTCATGCAGAGTAAGTGTGTGTGTGGACCCTGCTACTCTAGGAATAGAATAGCAAAACAAGACATGTATTTTTATTGATTTCTATATTGATTATTTTTATTTTTAACACAACATTTGGCTTAAAAAAAAAGGAAAAAAACAAAGGTCCTAAAAAACAATTATGGTTACTTTTGGCCCTTATGGTTACTGAGGTTAACATTAGTGTTGGATTTATGTATAGTTACATTTAGATACGGGTCATTCCTTGTATTTGGTGACTTCTGGACCTCAAGACATAAAAAAAAAAAAAAAAACTATATACATATATATTCTATTCTTCAAACAAATTACTGATGTGAGAAGAACATTTACATGTTATGTGTATATCCCCCCTGTTTTAGGAAGCACAGGCCAAACAGGGTGGAACATAACTAAGTCGCTTTGTATAAAAGCGTCTGCTAAATGAGTAAATATAAATAAAGGCAAGACTAACTCTGGTATCAGCAAAATTGGTCTTTGTGGTAGAATAATGGTTGGCCTTGAACATGTATTTAAATAGCTATATCTCGCATATTTAAAAAAAACATTATGAAATGTAATTGGATTTCCTGTGTAATTTAGTCTAAAAGGTGGAACATAAAGACTCATGTCATGATAAAACATCAAAAAGATTTTTTTTTTTTTTTTTATGAATAGGTGCGTTAGGTCTTAACCAGCTTAGCAAGTTGAAAACACCCACCAAATGTGATTTTAATTCATTAAAATGATGTCAGAGTAGGCTGGGTTAGTTTCTTAAAGCAAAAGTACTACATATTAACAGGGTGGAAAGTAATATTAGGGACAGACCAATGAAAAAACATGAAAGACAACTGAATAAAATTGAATATTTATGAGAAAAATAAAATTGAGTTTATCGATAAGGGTCTTAGGTATGAGTTTGGACTAATGTATTTTCTTTTTAAATATTGTGTATTGTTATAATAGAGTATTATAGAGAAATGCATAAAATACAATTTTATATGAAAATATTTGTTATTTATATATATATATATAAACAAACAACTAAATGTATAAATAAATATATTTTAAAGTCTAAAACTGTTTTACAATTAATATAAGATGGGACAGAAAAGGCAATTAAATGGAAAACACTCAATAGGACAGTAATACAAGTGTGTGCACGTGTCCTACAGTGGGAGAAAGTATCACCACTGTATTTAGGTCACTAACTTTGGCTCAAAGTTTAGTTTTTAGCTATAGTTACTACTTTATCTCAGAACAAAGACTTTTAAACATTATCTTTGTTGATCATCACACCACGCCCTCAATTCAGGTGTGGGAGCAGTTCACCAATTTGCGGTCGCTTAGATCTGAGTGCTGTTAGTTTAAAAAAAGTCCCAGTAATTAGATATAAAATATTTCAATTAAATGTTTTCACACCTCTTACTCCAGTTAAAGCCACCCATCATACACTCTTGACCTAATGCCCGCTGTTTTATACATGAGTACGGTTTTCTCACCACCTTGGTACCCAAGACATAATGATTTAAGTTTTTTACGAACACATACAAATTAATTAAGTGTGCCGAGTCTGTTGGCTCGTCAGTGCTGCTTACTGCCACTCCAGTTTTCTCGGTTCCTCAGATACTGTGTCTACTTTTAGAACTGGCACAAAGCCCATAACAACCGTGTACACACAAAAAAAACAACCAATAATGCAGTCTGTCTGCATTGCATTAGAGCTCGTGACTCACATTGCTTGAAAGATTTCCACCCACAATACAGCAGATAAATATGATAAGCATCAGGGTGTCCCCCAAATAATGTTTTTGTTATATAGTAAATCTTGTGCATCTGGTACAGTCTGATTGCACAATATTGTTTGCTCATAGTTTGAAAAGAAATGTTATTATCTGAACATGAGAAAACTATTTATCTATGTGTGGACTTACAATTTGAGTATGAATAAATCTTTTTAAATCAAGTTAATGCCATCACTACAGAGACGACAGTCCAGTCTCTTAATATTTCAATGTCTAGTTCATAGAATTGAATAAAGAATTGTCTATTTTGTTTGCAGAAAGTCTTCATTTAAGTGCTATATCTCAATTAGAGCCCATTAAACCTAAACATTTGCTTAGGGGCTTGTTGTCAAGTGGAATTTGTGAATTTTATTTTATTTCTTTGCTACACTTTAGTTATGAGATTACTATGATTTTTTTTTTTTTTACTAAAACCGAGTAGAAAGTTTTAGCAACTGAATGAATAAACACTAAAACACACTAAACAGTATTACAATACTCATAAAACCACAGAAGTAGTGTGCGGTAATCTGTAACAAACCTTTATTTATTTTTTTCCAGGTTCGGGCGCCATGATTGCGATTATTGTCATCGGCATCGTAATTATCCTCAGCATACTGCTCATCATACTGAAGACATACAACAGGTAAATCCCCATTCCATATAACACACACGGTGACAAGATCAAATAGTGTACGATGAATGTCTTATTAAAGAACAACAGGTTCATAAGTTCAGAGAAAGGTTGTGAATAAAGAGATAGTGGGTTAAAGACTACAAACTGTAAACATACTTCAGTTAGCAATTCAATGTGTAAACATATTTAAACTGACATGAATCATGTTGCATATAGAGGTGGGTTTTAAAAAAAGCTGAATGTTCTGCATACAATTTCTGCAAATAAAGAAAATGTTATATTGCCTATTATGAACAACTTATTTTTAATTAGGGAAATCTAATGATAAAATATTAAAACATAAGCAAAATAGGCCTGTTATAGGCCTGTGTATTACTATTATTAATAACCATTATTATTTAAAGTTATATGGTGATAATTCATAAACAGAAAAACAAACATTTCATGCCTACCTAAGGAGAGCATTATTGTGTTTGTGGTACAGGAAGATGCACACAAGGCGAATGCTCGGTGGGGGCAACAGCAAACCACGGAAAAACACGACCTCGACAATAACGACGGTGCAAACACACTTGGCGATGGGGAACATGCGAGACAGCACCAGTCTGGGAGGCTTTGCTCACTCGTCCAACTCCTCGGAGAACGGGTTTCGTTTACCACGAGCCGAGGTGGCCAACAGGTGGCCAAACACAGCCGAGCAGTTCAGCATAACCAGTGGCTCCACCGTGGTCACGATACACGACACGCCATCGATTGAAAACACGTAAAAACAACATGTGACTTAAACAGGTTTCAACTGACAAAGCCGTGGTGTGTGACGAGACAATACACCACCAGAATGAACAAAATGAGCAGAGGACGATGGCCAGGGACTTGCCAAAAAAATAAAAATTACCCAACACAGGCATGCCGTGCCAAACATGGGCACCTCTGGGGGCCAAACAGCGTCAGTGGACCACTGGGGACATTTTGGGACCATAAGATGGTTAAATGAACCACAGGGAACTTTCAGAACCAAACATGGTCAAATGGACCATTGGGGAGTTTTAGGGCCAATTATGGCTCTGAGAGAATATTCCAGAGTTCTTTTTACCTGATGAAGGACCGGTGGCCATTTTACCTAATTATCCCCACTTTGTGGTCTCCCTTTAAGCCATCCGGACATTAAATGAAGGATGTCACAAAATGCCATGACTGAGTAAATAATACAGTGTGTGATATTGTCCTAATTAGAAAACTGGCTCCTTTGAGTCCAAGAGGAAAGAGCTAGTTAAAGCAAGCCCTATTAAAGGAATACACCAGCGTTTTTTTCAACCCAATGTGCATCTACTGCCATTACCACAAACAATAATTGGTACGTTTCCCTGTACTGAAAAACCGTTTACTCAAAACTCATTTATAAAGGAGGTCTAAGGGCAGTTGTTGAACTCAATAAATAGTTAAAATACACACTAGATAACACAAATTCAAGACCACAATTGTTACACTCTAACATTAAAGGTGTTAGGATGGGACAGACGTGCGAGAGTCTTACCAAAGCTGCTCTTATGGCATTTTATCTAACTTTCCAGCACTGGATCAATACAATAGAAAGTATTTCTGGTAACTCGCACTTATCCGAAGGCACTTGGGTGTTTGTGTTTATGTTGGTAACCTCTGAAAAAGTACTCATCTCTGAAAGGACAAATAAAAATAGCTTTTACTGAATTCTTTAAAGCGCTCTACAAAAATAAGTTTCTCATAAATGTTTACCGACGCCATAACAACTGCCCTTAGCCTTCCAATATAAGTAATTTGAGTAAAGATGTTTTCTGTTCTTTTCTCCGAAGTGGGCAAATTTTTGTCAGTGGTGATCGCACGTACACTACAGATGCGGTGGATAGAGATTAGTTGAATAAAGAAAACTCTGGAGCGTTCTTTTAAGACAGCAAATTGATGTAGATGTTGGTGTTTACTGTGGAATTTTGCACATTCAGATGTGATATTTTTGAAAATCTAGGCTTTTTGTTGTTGTTGGGACATTAAAAACAAATGAAATTATTTGTTTTGTTCTACTGTCACTGGGATTGTTGCTTACCAAGAGTAATAATCCCCAATGGACTACTACTTTCTATAGAAGTGCAATTCATACAATAGTATATAATGGCTATGTAGTGCAGTAAAAGTCCAAGAGGGTGCCATTTGGATTTAGCCTTGGCCAATGGGTCTCATGCACTCAGACGGAACAAGAAGCCATACTAAATAGTACACTCTTAGAAAAAGTAGGGTTCCCTCAAGGGTTCTTTGGATAGTTAAGGGGTTTTTAGCTTTATAAAAGGGCTTCAACTTGGAACCCTCTCTGAAAGGAAAACTCTATTGTACATAGAACCTTTATGGGCACATGTAGATGGACAGGCCAAAGAACACGTAAGGGTTCTATATTTAATCTTTTTTCCTAATAACGTATGTCAAGAATACCTATGATGGCGTGCTATTTCATCATACTATTTAGTACTGCAATATGCCTTTTCAGACATTGGCTCAGAGCAACAGCACCCTCTGGTGAAGAAAACCAGTGTTCAAAAAGAACATTCTGATTAACGAAAGAGTTACCAGTTTAATCTCAAAGGGGTTTATTCACAAAATAGATGCATAACAAAAAAATACAGCAGCACATGTCCATATAAAAGGTCTCTGTATGTGAAAAATAACTTTTTAGAGAACATAGTCAAGCTGCGCTGCATTGCTCTATTCTAGTGCAACATGTTAACCAAAGCCACACAGGCACGAGATCAACACATACCTCTCCGAAGTCTGCTTGCAATTAGCATAAACAACAAAAAAATAACAACATAAAGAAAACATCCAAGTGCAAATCTAATCTTTTTTTTTCCTTTTTTTTTTACTGACCAAAGGCAACTCTGACAAGTAGTGAAGCTTAAGTTTAAGGAAATGTCTCAAAAATCATTGATCATGATTTCAGTCATTTGTGGCACACAATACGACTTTCTCTTAAATCATTCTTTAGAACTTAGTGCAACATGGATCCATGTTAAGTGGACACTTTTTTCCCCCTACATTTCAAACCTAATGTCATGAATCTTGTGAGCTGGAAAGGATCCTTGGGAAGGGGGGGGGAGAAGGGGGTGTGATTTAATCACACGTTGACAATAAAGTCTGGCTTGATCTCAGTCTTTAGTTGCAGTTATACGTGTTCAAACTTCTCACAGCAGAAGTGATGTTCAGTTACATGGGCCGCAGGGAGGATTTAGTATCAGTCCCATCAGATCAGTGTGAAGGTTTTAGAGAGTGAGAGAGCATCTTTTATAATCCGTTCTCCTATAGATAAGATGATCTTAAAGTTACAGTGCTTTCTGAAAACTGGGAAAAAAACAAACAAAAACAAAAAAACGCTCATAAGCCCAAAACAATTACAGATCATTGATGTCGGAATCTAAATCAATACAATTATTATTATTTTTTATCTTCATCATCATCATCATTATTATTATTATTCCAAAGGATCATTTGTGTTTAAGACCAGAGAGTGTACATATACTTAAATGTGACATACAGAAAGCCTTTTTGGAATTTATTATTTTTTTTCCCCCAAAAGGAAAAAAGAAACAGACCCATCTGTAGACTGTTTCACTCTCAGTGTGGTTTCTCAATTGAAAATATTTTTTTAGTCCAGAACCAGGCTTAGCTGTTATTTTGGGGGGGAAACAGAAGTGCACAAAATAAAGAATTACCTGAGGAGAGAAAGATGCCATGACGTTAAAAACAGATCGCCACAGTCTCTTTACATAAGGAAGAGAAAGAAAAGAAAAAAAAGTAAAAAAAAAACTTTTAAAAAATGTCAAACCAATATAAATAAATTCATAAATACAGTTTCATGGGTAGATTTTGGAATTAATCAATCAAACTACCCCCCCAGCGATTATTATTGGTAACAATTAAGCGTTTGCTAATTTAAGCCCAGACCCTGCGTTGCAATACTGTTTGTCCACACGCCCTGGTCGACTTCGGCTTGCCGTTTCCCTTTATGGAAATCCTTGTCACCATTTTAAGGGTCGTTTCGATACTTTAGGAGCTTAAGTAAGGTTTGAGCCCTTGAAGAGCAGAGGGGTCGAGTGAACAGAACTTCTCCAGAAGGTACTGCAATCTGATTAGAAAACGGTGAAGAAATTGTAGGTGAAGCTGTTTAAAAAATGTAAACAGGAGCAATAAAATACTTCATATTCCAAAATATATTATCTGATTTGCTGCATCCAAATTGGGTTTTTATCTGCTAGCTGATTAGCAAGTCAATACATGCATAGTTTAAAGCAAATAGAGCGTACAAATCGCCAAGAAACTCGCTTCAAGTACATTGTGCTTGCTACCAAGGGTAAGTACCCTCTTCCTCTTGTTCTGCAAGTGGACACCAGTGTGAACACTCATCCAGAGTCGTGAAGAAAAGTCAACAAGGGCATGTGGAAGTCAGTAGAGAACAGTACTGGAACGCAGGGCAAATCTTTCTATTTGACAAAATATTACTAAAGTGTATGCATATACGTTACCAAGTCAGTGGCTCTCAATCCCAGTTGTTAGGAGTCCCAGCACATCGTATTTTCCCACTTTACACACCTGATTCAACCAACTTACAAGTGGGAGAAAAATCCAAAACTGTGCAGTGCGTGGACCCCCTAGGCCTTGGATTGGAACCTACTGCCCTAAGTGCTAGTCACGATTGTACACACATCAGCGAGTTTCATCACTTGATTCAGACCAGTGTTCAACACTACTGCTGTAAGCAATTTATATAAAAAAAATATATATTTTTTTACATAATCTGAAATCATGTTGGGTTTTTTTTGACAGGTATCTAACAGAAAATAAGCTAATCAGCTAAACTAATTTTTGATTACAAGCTTAGCATTCAGCCTCTGAGACCTTGTCATATGCACTATGCATCATAGCGGGCGACGAGTGGAGGAAAGGAAAGCCGGCTAAATGAAGTACAAAATGAAAAAAGAAGCAGCATCGAGAAAGATATGAAATAGAAAAATAAATACCTGTCCGTTAACAGAAGCTTCAAAGGAGCTACATGTAAGATTGTGTTTATGCTTTCAAAAGTCTGCCGTCTAGTAAATGTCTAGCGATAAGCTTTTTGAGTATAAAAGTGTCTGCATGATCAGCCGGTCTGGTTCTGCCATGTCTCAGGACTGGAATGACGTGTAAAGAACCTATTTAGGAACAAAATACTTCACTGTTTGGAAATAACACTTATTTGATTGTGTGCAACCGACGTACGAAGTGTAGGCAAAGAAAAATCTTACATGCGGCTCCTCTAAGTGCTGCTTTCATTTGGATTACACAAGGAAAATAAAATTATTGACACATAACTTCACGTAAAGTTTTCTCGGTGTCATTTCATGACGCGAGAACGCCACGCCGCAAAACCTCCGAGCCGTAACGCTGCGCCACAGGGTCGTGACTCCGGAGTCGCTGGGTGTGGCATCTCTTCTTCTGCTCCGATTGGCTGCGGTCGGCCTCCGAGCCGAGGTCACGGTTCTCCGTGCCCGTTCTTAGTCGAGTTCTGATTGGAGGGGAGGCGGGGGTGTGGCTTGGCTCTAGAGATCTAATAGGATTAGAGTGGGTAAAGTCCGTCCCCTCCGCTTCCTGCTCGCTTTCGGCTTCTTTGCCGTCATTTCGCTTCGGAATGCGGAAACTTCCCCAGTTTTTGACGTTGGCCATCTTTTCGGACGTCATCTTTCCCTGATGCTGACTTGCATTCACTCTCCTAAGAGAACCATTGTACGCGTTCTGTACCGTAACAGAACTTTTCGTTGCAGACGCACTGCTATCACACATCGCCATCCCGTTATGATCCATTATACTGTTCGGCGCCGTCTCGCCTATGACCTTTGACCCTGGGTGGCTTCTCTCCGGTAGTTGCTCCCAGACCCTGCTCCTCCTCCTCCTCTTCCGCCGCTCCCCTAGAGGGCGCTCGGCCTCATTGCCGGTGGTTTCGTTCCCACCACATCCAGCATTCGGGACCCCCTCTGAGCTGGACAGCTTGCCCAGGAGGGAAGCGTCCATCTTGGACACTTTGGCGGACTCGTCCCCTTCGTACGGTCCTCGTTTGGAGGCTCCGTGACGCGGGACGCTTTTCCTCTGCAAGAGCTCGGTGGCACTGTTCTGGGCCGTGTGACCTCTCAGGGGTTGGAGGGAAGTGGATGCGGCGGGCGCGACCCGGAAATAGAACATAGCCTCCTCCAATTGTCTGGTGGAAGATATGCCTTGAAGGCAAATATATCAAGAAGGAAAGCATGGAAAAATAGTGTTGGGAGAGAATAAAAAAAAGAGAAAAAGAAAGTGAGAATGGGAGCAAGACAGTCATGTCTCAGCAAATATAGGCTACAATAGTGAGATTTCCATCCACCTGTTTCTATGTCAATTTTGAATTTGTGTACAAGAAATTCCCAAAATCTCCAGGAATTGAAGAAATCTCCAGGTAGCATGTTCGGAGCTTAATAAAAATTTGATCAGCCAATTGCAAACTTGATCTTATATCACATCACACAAGCCTTTCTTTTCATTTTCGGCTTGACGTACTGCTTAGCATAAAATACTAGATTTAATTACACATAATAGTTGACATTAACATTACCTCTCCAGCAGTAACTGTCTGACGTTAAGGAGCTAGCCCAGTTTGTTAGCAAGATAGCCAAGATAGCAGGGACTCTTGGGAAAATATATATATATATACATCCCAAAAAAAGTTTACACTTGGCTAAGGTGTCAAATTTGGCATATCACTATAAAGATGTGGAACATGGTGGAAATAGATTTTTGGAATAAATAACATTGTAAAAACTGGGTCTCTCTCCATGACTGTATTCAGCTAGTGCTCTCTTGATTAAGTCACCTTGATGCAGAATGTTCACATTGTAAAATGGAAATGCACATAAACACGGATTCGCATGTTCTCTATACTGAATTTTCTGAAACCCGCTCAAAACATTTGGATGGAAACCTACAAAATGTGACACGATATTGAGAATATGGCGGTAATATGTCCTCCAGGGCAGTAGGGAGCTCACCAGAGAGTCTGCCCTGCTCCAGAAGCCGGACGTGGTGATGAAAAATTTGCTCCTGCACTCGACAAACGGACCGCTTGATCTTCTCCCGACGGGTCACCATGTAGGTCAGGTTCCGCACCTGTGCGCACACACACACACACACGCACTCGTTTATATTTTTCTCCCAATGCAGAGCACGAATGGGTAACATGAAGATATGCTTTTGTCATTGTGAGAAATTCCATCACGAGACACTTATCGCACATACGGTCAACAAATCCTGAGCAGCGACCAGCTGAAAGTTTCATACAGACAGATTTAATCCAGAGTCTGAAAACTACAACTAGTGGTGTTGCACTGTAAAATTAAAGCAGCATGTTGACAAGTAGGTGTAAATGTTAGCCAATTATACCTTCCCATTATGCCATTTAATTATGTGTTATATTCCAGATATTTCATTATTCACTTACATATTTTCTCCTGTTCCTTATTTTGTTTTGGTAAAATGCTAAACAAAAAATTAGAATTTTTCATTGCCTTTTTAAACTGTGAAGCTACTTTTTTTTAATCGGTGCAATTTGTCTATTGTGGCAAACACTGTGTACTGTGAAAATGTTTTCAATTATCATCCGAGTTTGAAATAACTTTTGTTTCCTCGTCCCAGGGATTATTATAAAGAGCTGAGAACACAGCGAGTTTTTGCTTGGGATGAAAACAAAAATGTAAATCGGTAATATTGGCTTTTGGCAGCAGCCGTCCAACACAAAACTTGCTGTAGTTTACAACTGATGGTTGTTATGGCTGCAACTGGTAAGATACGATGGCTCAGGTGGGACATCCTGAGTGTTTTGAAAATCCAGCCTCTGTATAACATCTGTAATCACCGGTCTGTCTTGCTGCGTGGGTGGAACCGGCAAAACAGACAGCAAATACAGTAGAATGTTCGGAGAGAGAGGGGGGGGAAAAAAAGTATGGAAAAAGTAAAAAAAAAAAAAAAAAAAGGAGACAATTGTGACACAAAAAAGTTACACTGCTGAAAATAAATATTGATCATTTCGATCATTTCAATTGTAGTGAGAATTAGAAACAGTGGTTCAAAAGATGCTGTTTTCTTTGTTCTCCTGCAAGCAGCACCAGCAACTTGTTTAGTGTCGCCCCTGCAACTGGGCTATTTTTTTTTTTAATCACCACTGGTATTTGTCATTTGTCAAAGGTTGGTTGGTTTACAGTGCACTAGTAAGTGGACATGTTGTAGGCAAGTCATTCCCGCATCTGTGTCCTCTATTTGACTTGCATGTGTACACTACATCACATTTTACAGCACTGGCTGATATGTACCACACATGCGTAAACATTCAACTTTGAAGTCAACTTTAGATTTCAAAAGGGCTTCTACTTGTAATCTTTCCTAAAAGGGAGACCCCCTGTTGTAGGGTTCTACATAGAACTTTTAAGGGTCGTCCCCCCCCAGAGGGACAAGCCAGAGAACCCTTTAAGGTGCTAGATAGAACCTTTTTTTTCCTAAGAGTGTAAAGCAGTTGTGTCGGTATAGTTGGGAAAATCACTAAAATGTAGAGTACAGGACTGTTACATGCTCAAGACCGGCTCTGACCAGGGACAGGATTTAAATTAGTACTGCTGTGATTTACCAATACTGTGTGTTAATATGGCACATTAAAGTGCTTTATACAAACAAAATGTACTAAATAGGGGCATACTCAATCTTCATTAACCTACACCAACTTATCCATGCCATTTTAGGTTTAAACTAAAGCTGGGCAAAATCTCAATAAGCAGTAAGTGGTTCTCTCTGGGGGATTAATTAGGTTTTAAAGAGACTAACGAATACTTGAATCACATTCTGAGGGCACATCTAAGAATTAGGGTGAATTTCTTTTTAGATGCCAAGCGCCTTATGGGCCTGGCTTGTTACTCACTCACAGCAGGCTGATTTTCCACAAGGGGGCGCTATTGGCACTCTAGTAGCCTTTAGGTGCATCGGGACCAGCAGCACATGTACCTATCGCAGTGGTGCTTCGTATCGATGACACAGCGTGTCCTTGTTTATCAAGTGATACTGGCATGTTTTAGACATTTACATGAAGCCGTGAGATGCAGAACGACTTGGTATAAAAATCACTGACTTTAAAAAAAAAATCTGTCTAAACCCAGACTGAACATTATCCGCAAAACCGGATCCATGAGAGTTGTTTACTTCCTTCCTTCCTTTGAATACTAATCAGAACATTATTAGGCACTACAATGAGGTTTAGAGACTCTAGACCATCATTGATTCTCTATTAAGCTCCATTCCACAGCTTTTAAGTGAAGCAGTACAGGTCAGTGGAGCGAGGCATTATGGTAATGAGCTGGACAGGATGAAGTGCTTAAAAACTTTAGGAGGAATGACTAATATGGGGAATTTGCACCCCAAGAGGAAGGTTGATGGCTCCAGCTGTGTATATCTGGCCATATAACATTTCAGCGGTTTAAATGCCGTTGCGAGCAACCATAAGGATATTGTTTATTAGATATACTTCCTAGGCTGCGTGTTGTACTGTGTTGATCATCAGTTGACTCTTCCTCTTTTGCTCTAGCTATATAAAGAATATACATTGATGTCACTAGTAGAGCAGTCAAGTTATATGGATACAACTGATATCTTGCCTCCTTGCTGATGCCTGGCATGTCTGCCATTTCTTAAAGGAGCAGTTTGTCATTTTTAGAGCCCCCTGCTGGATGTGAGGCAAATTGCAATTGCAATGAAAACAAACAAATCTTCCCTCTCCCCCATCGTTGAAACTAGATATGCCTCTGGAGTTGCCTTTTAAGCAAAAAAAAAAAAAAAAAAACCCAAAGGTGCAGAGTTGAGGTAATTTCAGGGCCTGAAAAATGTAAACAGAAGTCCAAAATGAAAAACCTAGCAAGATCCAGTGCATGACAATATTGTGAATCACAGTTTTTCTAAGGCCTGTGATGGACTGGCGTCTTGTTCCTGCCTTGCTTCCAAAATAGGCTCTGGATCCACCGTGACCCTGACCAGAATAAAGAGCTAACTGAAGATGAATGAATGAAAGAGTTTTTCTAAGTTATCTTTAAAATGACAGGTTTAGAAACACTTTGAAATACTACAAACTGCACATCTAAAAAAAAAAGAACACTACAATTCCAGCTATCATTATAAACAGCATGCAGAGTTAGGTGACTGCGGTCATGTACTTCAAATCAAATATCAATTAGCAGCCAAGCTTCAGCATTCTGCAATGTGCTGTTTATTTAAAAACTTTTTGCTTTTATTTAAAAAAGCCTGTTGCCTATCTGTAGGTAGAGTAAGGGTGGATTTGGGTGGCTTCAACCGCTGTTCTTACTGCTCTGAACTCTGGATGCTTGCCCGCTTTCTCGGTGAGGCGTCTACTGGAACAGCGAATCCCTCTGCATCCTGACTATCACTTGAGGAATGGGGCGTGGCCTGGGATTGAGACTGTTTGGCACTACATACCCTTTCCAAGTCTTGACGCAGATGGGTAAAGAGGCGAAGCCTGCGGAGCAGCACTTCCTGTTCTCGCCGAGCAAGGCTCTCCTCTTCCTCTCGCTTTGGCGTGATGAGCGGCTGGTTGAAGTTTGCTTTGCGTTTCAACTTCCAGTACTGAAACAGGAAGTCCACGTTCTCCAGCGGCAAGTGCAGGTGTTTGGAGACCTCGTCTATGTCGACGAATTGGTAAAACTCGTCCTCGAGCTGCTGCACGCGGAGTTTTCGTTCGCTGAGTCGCGTTCCGTCCACTCCTTTCACCCTTCCTCCGACCCCTTTACTGTCTATTACACCACTCTGCTCGTGCCAGTCCAAGCCTGAGTGTGTGGGGCAGTAGGATTTGAACTTGACCTCGTCCTCATCCGTCAGGATGGTGTTCATTTTCAGGCCATGCTGCAGGCCGCAGGTAACGTGGAAGGCCACACGGCAGCTCTTAGCTGAGCACTGGAGACAAAATCGGAAGAGGAAAATAGAGCAGCGGAAATGTGCATAGATGAGAAAGAGGGGAGGGAAGAGGAGATGGGAAGGAGATGTGGAGAAAAAAAGTCATACGATAATCAATATACACAGTCTTGTTAAGCTGCAAAGTTATATGTTGTATTAGCAGAATTCCTCTTAAAATTACCAAGATGGACAAAAAAATTCTAATCACATTTGTTTACATGTTCAACTGCAGTACTAAAAATGTCTTATATTATTTTTTTTATAAAGCATAAATTGTGCACATCCAGCTGTTTAGACCCTCCACCCGAGTTGGTTATTGCTATTTTCTAAGCGTCTGTTTACCTGTATGCAGGCTCCGGTCTTCTCTTTACACAGGCAGCAGATTAGAGCCCATCTGTTATTAGGGATCTGAGACACACTCGTAATGGGCTCCATCTTCTCCGGGTTACCTATGCTCACCTGGAGTGCGTAAGCGAGAGAAAGCCTGATCAGTACCTATCTGTAACTGAAAGTGTTCTATTGCATTTTGTTGGTATTGTATTGTGTTGTGTCGTGTTAATAATAAATAATAACGATGAACTGTATTACCGTGTATTATGGCAGTCTGTATTGTGTTGGCATTGTTATATTGCTTTATTGCAGCATGTACTGTGTCAGTATGTATTACACTACTATATTGTGTTACAGCGTTTTGTATTCCATTGTATTGTAATAAGGCAGTATTTATTGTGCTGTGTTGTGTCGGTGTATATTATATGGTGTTAAAGAAGTATGCATTACATTGTTTTGGTATGTATTATATTGCTTTATGGAATTATATATGTGAAAAATAATCTATTCTTAGATGCATCTTGGTTTTCTCTTGACAAGGTTCCACATTGATGCACAAAACATAATAAACAGACTTTTACACAGGCTTATGCATAAATGCTTCTTCTTTTTTTTCTTTTCTTTTTTTATAAAAACAAGTCAACAGTACCGAAAATAAAAGTATGCCATAAATGATACGCATTTATTCAGAGCACTTATCGTACATCAAGCAAAAAGTTTACTGAAATATGAGTTTTCTTAGACTTGCGTTAGGCAACTATTTACTACTTTGAACTACTTTTTAGTATTCATTCAAACACTGACATTCATTCTGACAGCCCTAATGGAAATGCATTGAGCTTAGTGTATTTTTGATGAATGAAAATGATATGTATTCAAATCAGAAAGTGGTCATAGTCCTAATGTCGGCTACAGAAATCAAAAATTGAGAAGCAAGGTGCATCAAGAATCGTTTTATAATTGCATCATTGCACCCTGAATTGAAATCGAATCGAAGGTGCCTGGAGATTTCCAGCCCTAATATACGAGTCAAAGATAAAAAAAGTTTTCAAAACAGAAAACAACAACAACAAAAAAAACTTAAATATGTCACAGAAATTCATTTCCACTTTTACTGTAATTTTTGGAAACGTTTGGAGGTTAGAATTGTGAAGCAGACATTACTCTGAACGACAATTTTGTGCTTTATGAACTTTATTTTCCCCTTAATATACATCATATGTACAGAGAAGTAAAAGTGGAATGATGTAATGCTAAAATTATGCATATTAATAATTTTCTTTAGGACACATCTCGTCTTTGACCCATATGCTGTGTTTGTATGTATTATACTGTTTTGTGGCGGTATGTACTGCATTGGTATGCATTATATCGTACTATACCTCTGGTATCCAGAGGGCGCAGCTCACATGGACCCACTTGCTGCCACTGCGGGTGGGTTTCATGGCTCCACCTTTCTTCGGGCAGAGCTGGCATTTAGGGGAGATTCCCAGCGCGCATGTCCGACACAGCCAGCTGCCTTCTGGTACCTTCAGGATGCCATAACAGGCCTGCGGGGAAAAAACACACAAAATCAGTCACTAAATGTTCCTTAAGCATGAGCAAACACACACACACTTCATCCCATGCACACTTAGTGAGGGAGCTAAGACTTGCTGACTAACATATGGTTGGCACGCGCACACACACACACACACACACACACACACAGCACATAGTGTCTCTGAGGCATAATGTTCCAGAGACCCCCAGTAGAGGATGTTACATTGTTTAATGACGTCTAAGGGTTTGTTTTGTTATTCAACTAAAATGTGACCTAAATAGCATGATGAGACAAGACTGATCTGCATTTCATACTTTTGTGACTGTCGGATCAGTTCCTCTTTTTGAACCACTCAGAGAAGCGCATACAAATATTCTGTTTATCTTTGGCTGCAAATATTCCCGAGCTCTGCAGGTGAAGTGTACTTTGGCAAATTTACTAGCCGTTTGGAAATCCTTCTAGCTCAAGCCAGACGGACTGGACACACATTTCCAAGCTGTAGTTGAATTAAGCATAATAATCAAATTAGCTTTTTTTCCTTTTCTTTTTTTTTTTTAAACTAAGAATACGTCTTTTTTTTTAACAAAGAAAAATGGGTGTAAATGGACGTTTTGTATCCATTATTGCCAAGACATCTGTTTAACGGGTGAATGGGACTGATTAAACTTTTAAATATGGCTTTTTCCTAATTAAGGGTTTTAAAGTCTCTCTCACACACACACACACACACACACACACACACACACACACACACACACCTGATGCACACATATGTTGCACTTGTCACAGAACACCATCTCGTTGCCGTCCTCTCCATCAGGTGACTGACAGACATCACACACCACATCCTCGTCATACTCGATCCCAAGCCCCTCCTCCGTTTCCATGGCGTGGCTCATGTTGTCATAGCAATGGCGCTCAAACTCCTCCATGAGTCTCTCCATGGTGTTCTCCTCAATCAGCTGCATGCCTGAGGACGGGACACGGACACACCTGGCTTTTAACACACCTGTGCTTAGACATAGCTTTCACTTAAAAAATTAACCGAATACACATTTACATTTTTGGGTTCTTAATGCTAAAGACAGGCCACTCTGCAGGGATATCTTCACTACACCCGCATTCCAATCTGATCACCACCACTACACCCGCATTCCAATCTGAATATCTTCAACTACACCCGCATTCCAATCTGATCACCACCACTACACCTGCATTCCAATCTGAATATCTTCACTACACCCGCATTCCAATCTGATCACCACCACTACACCCGCATTCCAATCTGAATATCTTCACTACACCCGCATTCCAATCTGAATATCTTCACTACACCCGCATTCCAATCTACCCAAGTATGTAGTACTTTTAGGTAGTGTTTGGCTTCCGACATAAAGACTGTCCGATAAGGACACCTATCTTCCAAGGTTCCTTGAAGGCTGTATCGTGTGTATCTTCCTGAGTGAGGGCAATCCCATAATAACAGTTTAAAGGTGCAGTTTGTGATGATTAAACATGTTTCTAGACCTATAATAATTATATCATTTCAAATGATACCTTAGAAAAACTGATTTTCAATATTGCCATGCAATGGATCTGGTTAGTTTCTATATTTTAGGCCTCTGTGTAAATTTTTCCGTTCTGCCGCTTTTCCTTATAAGGCTATATGTATGGTGTAATTTAATGATGGACATGGTAAACAAAACTGTCGCTTTAGCTACGTAATACTTTTACAAAACACAAGTCAACTGCCCGTTTCGTAACTACAATTTTCTTTACTGTTTTGATTAACAGTCATCTTTGTGTTGTCAGTTGCCAGAACAGCAAACCCTATTTAAAAAGCCTAGTTGTGTTTTCATCGAAGCATAGACTGTGATGCACGATTCCTTTTCAGTTAAAATGCTGAACAGGTGAGCACACAGCATTTATTTGTAGTAATATATTGTGATAATATCATAAGCTCTGATAAAAGGATAGGTAATTATTGTGATATGAACATTTAATATCCGCACATGCCTATTCTGCAGAGAGATCGATCTTGGAGAAAAACAATGATGCTGAAGTAGGGGTGGGTGATATGAGCTCAAATTCATATCACGATATTTTCCACTATCCAGACGATAACGATGTGATATCACGATATGCCAAAAAAGTTATTAATTTTTTTTTATTAATAATAATAATAATAATAATTCAAGAAACCCAAGTAAATTAAAATAATTACTGTTGTGTTTGAACTTTTTCCCTGAATTCAAAAAGTGCAGTTTTTTCCCACAAAATAACATTGGTAGTTATAATTATTTCAAAGCTGTAAACTGAAACTGCAAACTTTACAATTTTTTAATAAAATGAATGTAGACTATGCAAAATCCTCAGCTACCTTTGACTTGTTGTAGGTTGATTTATTTGGCTCGTGGCTTGGGGGTCGGGGAATTTGCATACATTAATTTTATTAATATTAGATTAGTTATATCACTGTTTTGCAAGCCAAATAGGTAAGATGGAGGTTTTTTTTTTTAATGCAAACAGTAAATGTGTTCGACTGGTTCGGATTATGTGAGCTTTTAGCCATTTTACCGGCACCTGTTTAAACCGAAACTGTTAAGCTCGAAACTGTCGATTCGTATTCATAATTTCGAAGTCGTATCTGTAAAAATCAATTGAGTATCCGTAATTTCTCGGGTATGTATGACTTGAATTGTCCGTGGAAGTACGAAAAAATTGTTTTGTGTACGACGAATGTATTTACGCACGGATAAAAATGATTAATGATAACGTCCTTACTCCATACTAGTGGGGCTAACTGTTGCACGTACTCTAGTCGCCTCCTCATATTCACGCACATGCATGGTTTTCAGGTGGTGAAATAGATTGCTG
>JAOUQW010000002.1:18229093-18239514 GCA_028565825.1 Olivaichthys viedmensis
TTTCCAGCAATGCAAGGCACGCTTTGGGCGTAATTCATATTTTTGCTTGGAAAATAACAAAATTCTTATTAAGTAGTGTAACGCATTACAGTTTAAATTATTGTAATCACATTACAGTTACTGACTTAATAAGAATTTTGTTATTTTCCAAGCAAAAATATGAATTACGCCCAAAGCGTTTAAAACAAATTTCATCTATATATAAGATGGTTCCTGCCCTTCTGCGTAATTTGTGCGCGCGCAAATTGTGAATGTGACAAGTGCAGAGCGAGCGCAGGCTAATTTCAGGATACAATGGCTAAGGAGCACGAGAATGGGTGTTTCCACAAATGGAGATATTCTCATTACTTCGAATTCATTTCACGCAAAGATAAAAACATTACTGTAAACTGTAAGGTATGTCTAAGCCAAAAGCAACTTTCAATTGCTGCAATTTGTGGCTCTTTTTCGACTATATGTTTCTGCTGGATAAATTTTGACAAATTCTACCATAACTGGCTAAAACTGGTTTTGTTCAGAGCACCTGGACTTAAATGCAAATCCAGGGATAAGTGACAAGTCATTTAAAGTATGTTTGCTATTACTACTACTACTATTTTTTTTTCTAAATAAAACAAAGGCCGTCATCCTTGATGTGTATGAGTTTTAGGGAGTAACTTAGAAGTAGAGTAATGAGTAGTGAGATTACTTTTTCCAGAAAGTAATGAGTAAAGTAATCCCATTACATTTTGAAAGAAGTAATTCGTTATTTGTAATGGATTACTTTTTTTGAGTAATTATAGACACGTAGACACGAATGTGATATCAGTATTAGTGGTTTGATTTGCTTCGCCATGTTCGCCGCTATTTAATTAACACTAGCCAAATCAGCTTCTGTGGCTAAAAATGTTCCAGGATACCATCCTCTAATAATTTGCATATAAAATATGATACGGTTCAAGGCTTTTTTGCCTACTTTGTGAGATCACAAACTGTGCTCAGACGTAACACTCCACTAATCAGTTTTTACATTAGTACTGAGAAAGTTTTAAATGGTAAAATGTGAATTTAGTGCCATGTTTAAAAAATGAATCATCCATTCAAGAGAAGTTAACCATTTAAAAATCCTGTTTTCACATGAAGGGGTACTTCAATTATTGAGTTATGCTACTGTGCTGTGCTGTAGCCCTCCAGGATTTGTGTTTTAGGACCCGTCCACTAGACCAGGGGTTCCCCACTACAGTCCTGGGGGGCCACACAGCAGAGAAAACACTACACTGCATACAGAGCCAATAGAGTCTCACGACCCTGTGTGTGGTCATTTAAGAGCCAAAATGGCGTCGTAGGATTTGCCAGTCCTGCACACCTGCACGTCCTTGAAGCCAGCCGCTGTGAGCATGTGCGTGTAGCCAGAGGGCGGTTGTTCCTTCCCCTCTGTCTGAACCAGCATGTTCAGGGAGAAGAGCTGAGCCATGATGGGGCCTCTGCGGTTCTCAAACAACAGAGCCTCCACCAGCAGAACACCTCCACCTACACACATGTTGGGAGAGAGTACTGTAACTACTTAGTGCTTCATTGAAATTGTATCTGAAGCAGAGAGAAATGCCAAATGCATGTCATATTTCTGTCAAGCAGAAAAAAATGGAGGAGGAAAGTGAGAGAGAAAGAAGGAAGCAAGGAATACGTGAAGTATAACGATATTGAGTGTATTATTAAAGGAATAGTTTGGCAAAAATCTAATTCACACAATCTCCCCCTTACCCCAAATGTAGTCGATCAGCCAAGACATGTTTGGTGTCCGATGTTTGCTTCTGGCGCTACAAGGCTAATGTAGCTAACAAGTAATTGAAGTCTATCTCACCCAAAAACGTTTTACATAAATACATGCCTCAAACCACATCCAGTTTTGCAAAGATGTCACACAGACTTGTCAATGTGGTTTACGACGCTGTAATCTATAAACATGAACAAAACCTCACCATGTAACTGAATGCTGTAACGGAATGAAGGCAGCCATATCTGACAACAAGAGTCACCTTTTTCCTCAGCGCAGTTTGGTGTCACTCTGGCCGCTAGACCTCGCCTCCCAAAATTTGAAGGCTGAATTAAATGATGTGGATTGTCATTTGAAGTAAGGGTATGACGATTTGGGCAGGTATTTAAAGAAAAGATTTTGGGTGAGACAGACACCTGTTAACTACATCAGCCTTGTAGCTCCAGTGCAAAAACTAAAACACCAATCTTGGCTGATCAACTACATTTGGGATAAGTGGAAAATTGTGTAAATGTGCTTTTTCACTGAACTATTCCTTTAAGCCAATTGTAACTAATTAAGCCTTGCTCTATTCAATGCAAATACGAAACTAGGCCAGTAATCCACAATAAAGCCTATGAAACGACCATCTTTGCGTTACTGTCGAAGTCTTTATTGTGTTAAGGCCTTTTCACACTACGTGCAACAAATCGTTCTCCTGACTCTCTCTGCTTCCCATAGGAAAGGTCAGCATTCCCGCTCAGCATCGCTTTATAATATGGCAGGTGAAAAAAACATAGCGTCTCTCACATGGTAACCATAGTGACAGGACCCCATTGCACAGCTAGTGCTTGTGTATAGGCTACATGTCAAAAATAGAAAATATTTGACTGTGATTTGACCGTGAATAAATTAAAACCACTAACTTTTGACCACCCTTTTTCATGTATTATTTCATCAAAATATACACATATCTATGCAGGTGAAGTCCTTTAGAAATGTGAGTGACTCAGATTTATAAAACCAATCAAACCTGCACCTGAGGTAATTTAGCTCGTTACGACACTCATTATTAATAGCAAGTCTGCTTATATACAGAAATAAGATCACACATACACATGCTTTCATTACTACCTGAGAAAAATTAAGCTCATTTTCTGCTTCTGTGTCAACCAAGTTTGCTAGCCAAGCTGGAAACGATTCTCGTGTCGGGACCTCAGAAGTTGAGAACTTTTCAAACTCTGATGCGGGCCACTCATTGAAAATGAATGGGGGACGAGCTATTTGTCGCGACCCGTGTGAAAACCCCTTTAGGATTGCCTTTCTCATGTGATGTCATTAAGCCATGGTGATGCATGTCACCTGTGCTCACCGGGATGGCAGGCTGCGTGAATCTTCCTCAGCAGTGTCAGACACTTCTCCTCCTTCCAGTCATGAATGATCCTCGCCAGGACGTACAGATCGGCGCCAGGGAGGTCTTCCTCAAAAAAGTCCCCTTTGCACACCCACACACACACACTCACCATTAGTATTAACTCAACAGCTGTGTGATTGTATGAGGGTCTGTGAGGGGAGGACTAAAGCTGACCTTCCTGAAACTTGATGGTGTCATCACTTTGACAGAAGTGCTTCTGGGCTGTTTGAATCACTTCAGGTAAGTCCAGGAGTGTCACTGTGGACGTAGGGTAGGCCTTAGCCAACTCACGGGCCAAGGCACCTGAACAGCCTGTGAACAAATTAGCCAAGAAACAGGGAAGAGGGCATTTATTTAATCAGGGAGTTGATTCATGTTCCATTGAGAACATGGTGTTGTTTACAAGCGCTCTTCGGCGTAAGGGATTGAGGTAAATAACAGATCAAACAGAACGGCAATGTACTGTAGTGACTTTGACTTTGTAAAGAAAAATATACAGAATCACACCAATTGTTTGAAAAAAAAAAAACTGTCTAACAAGATATTCAGATATATTTCAATTATATGCAAGGATTTCTCATAAAAGCTAAAAAAGAAAAAAAAAAGAATCTATATTCAATATCAACGAGTAAAACCGTACATACGTTTTGATAAAAACAGTTACTGGTACTGGACACATACTTTTGAATCTTATTATATGCGTGTATTAGTGTGACTGGAAGTTGAGAAACAAGCACACACACACCTCCAACATCCACTATGGACTTAAATCTGGACAAGTCAAAGACAGTTACTACGTCGTGGCCGTCACTGACCCATGATGAGTTCATCAAACCCATAAACTTCAGCATCTCTTCCTCTGACCTGAAACATACACAAATATTTTAGCATACACACTGGCAAAACGTGTCATACACAATACACACACAAAAACACACGCGCTCGTGCGCGCAAATGCCTTCCCTCTTTACAGATGCACAAGCACCCTGATGTCAAAAAAGCGAACATTCTTAATCAAAGCCTCTTAAGCCTGTAAACCTCCCTTTGGGACATTCATCTGGAGATGCAAACAGAAAGAGTTTAATGGCCATTACATCCAAAAATCCTGGATACACACGCACACGCACACGCACGCACACACAGGCATGCACACACACAGTGACATTTGAAGTATCTGGGAACAGGGAGAGGAGATGGGTGAGGGCCATGGCATCGAATTTTCTATCTCAGTGCACAGGCCCACAAGCAAAAGAGCTGCACTCACTCTCCTAAAATAACAAGAGCAACCCACACACACACACACACACTTCTACATGCACTGCTTGCATTAGCGATCCTCCTATACTCACATTTAAATAATTCAGATTCTTGCTGTGCCTGAATCTAACAAAAAATAAATACCTCTGCTCATCCCCATGTACCAGTCCAGCTCTGTGCTAGCACCATATGAGGATCTATTTATGGATGCACAGGGTGCTGATGGGAAAATTATCCTGTTAGAGCATTAGGAGGGCTAACATACACACACCACGCATATGTACATTTTAAATTATCAGATGATAAGAAAATATCTCAGTGCTAAATTAGCGGTAAGAGGTTGGTACAGCATGGAGGCACGACAAGTTTGATGAATCATCTCAAATATGTCAGTACATATATTGCTGTCGGACGCAGTACCTTGGCTTATTATTATTCATACATCGTTACCGTCTACTGAATATGTTCTGAACTGCAGTAACGAACATACTTAAAATGATGGCTAATTATGAAACGGAAGTATTATTGTTTTTAAGGGTGGTTTTGAAAACGAGGATTCGGATACTCGTTCTGAAACGCTTATGAGTATTCAAAGCCTGTGAAATGCTGTTGGGGCTAGTCCTACTGATCGCTAGTAGCTTTAAAAAACCTGAAACAGTGGTGTATGAAAGCTCAGGACAGCTGTTTGAGAGATGCTAGGATCGGCACGCTGAGGGCCAAGTCTCATGGCACACTTAAAGTCACTAATGTCACAGCTGAACACTAAGTCATGTTAAACCACTGGCCTGCCTGATTTATACCCCACACACTGCAGTCATGTGACGTATTGTAGAAATTCTGTAAAGGTGAAGGGTGTACCTAATAAACAGGCAGCTAAGAGTACATTTGTATGCTGTAAAAACAGCTCATACTGAATGTGTAATTTGTACAGTGATAAATAATGTCTGTGTGTGAAAGAGAAAGAAAGAAACAGCCTTTTTACATTGCACAAAATATCGTAACTACAAGCAACAGAAAACTGGAACTGTGCTTTTCAGCTTCCAGTACCCGTACCAAAGGTTCCAGTTCCAGTACCAAAGGTTTCTGTTCCAGTACCAAGGGTTCCAGTTCAAGTACCAACGGTTACAGTACTAGTACTACTAAAGGTTCTAGTTATAGTACTAATAGTTCCGGTTTCAGTACTAAAGATTCCAGTTCCAGCACTAATGGCTCCAGTTCCAGTACTGAAAGTTCCAGTAGCAACAGTTCCTGTTCCAGTACTAAAATTACAATTTCCAACACCAAAAGTTCCAGTTCCAGTATCAAAAGTTCCCCTTCCAGTACCAAAGGTTGCAGTTCCAGTACCATTAGTTTCTATTTTAGTACCAAAGGTTCCGGTTCCAGTATTAAAGGTTCCATTTCCAGAAGCAAATATTCCTGTTCCAGTACTAAAAGTTCCATTTCCAGTACCAAAGGTTCCAGTTCCAGTACCAAAGGTTTCAGCTGTGTGGTTTTTGCTAACTGTTAAAGATGGGCACTAATGTAACTTAATCGTACTTGGGGGCGGTGCTAGCATCACTGCTCACTGCTGATTGGTTACAACATGTAACACATTTACACAGACATGACGCAGCACGAATGCTTTATTTTCTGATCATATGGAGTGCAACTTGATGGAGATTGTTAGTGCACTGATAACGTCTTTAAAATCATTTAAATTTTATCACTCTTCATCATCAAACCCTTTCGTCAGTAATTTGGTTGCAGCTGGCTGACCATCGGACGAGGGAATCATTTTAATCCGAGCACTTCTTCCATGTAGGACTTGCCGTCGTCGCGTGCTGTAATGGTGAGTTTTTTTTGTTTTTTTTTTACTGACGTCACTGTGACCATTTCAGTCGTCTCTCAAGTTGGTGGAAAATGAACTAGAACCCCAAGGTTCCAGTATGGGCCAGTTCTTGTTTTTGAATATCACCCAGAAGTGAGTGAACAAATACCCCCAGGATGCATTCTTATGGTGACACTTAATCCTCGGATCCCATCATGCTTTAATAAGCTTGCGCTGGGCACAATTACTACTTTTACACTGGAATCAATCAGGAACGGCACTGCTGGAGATGCCAGCAAATGACCGCGCCATTTACCATCCACAGGGGTGTGTGTGTGTGTGTGTGTGTGTGTGTGTGTGTGTGTGTGTGTTTTATGCCATGTACAGCTTATGTACATTTGTCTAGTGTCATGTTTCAGCCTGATTGTCTGACTGAGTGCAAGTACAAAACAGTTATCTTCAGCAGACACCCAGCCGTTCATTTACTCAGCACAACGCGACGCAAACCAGCATTTAATTCATTAAAATCACAGCTGATTGAACGATTAAACGTGTTCGAGTTGAGGACTGCATTTTATAAACTCCCAGCCTATCCTCTATATACCTTCGAGGCTTTTATTTACAAATGATGACACTAATCAATACGCTTCAACTTGGAGTGAACCGAGTTGCCTATTGGGATTGTACAACAGTAGGGATCCGAGGCATCCAAGGCGTAGTCCATTACTCGCACATATAATGTGTCAGAAATATAATCTTATCTACTGTACACTTTTATAGTTGTGGCATTAAAGAGAGGGGGAAGGCATCGTGTTAGAGGCAGCAAGCCGTCCAGTGCTGTAATAAACTTTATGAGTCCGTCTCGTCTCTCCTCTGAGAGAAAGCTGCCTGAACGGAGGGGTGCAACACCCCTTGGTGGACGAAATTCCACAACACTAATTTATCATCCACATTGCAGGCTTAGAAGTCTCAATGGCGGAGAGATTGTCCAGATCAGAAGTTTGAGAATCATTCGTCATTTTGAATGTGTTTATAGATTTAGTGTGCGCATGAAGCTGCAGGTATGTACAGTATGTTTTTGAAAAGGATGCCGGAGCCCTGTTTTGCACGTTTCTTGTAGCGGAATGAATAATTATGTATGTAGTGTCAGCAATGCTTTGTTTGTAGCACTTTATTTAACCCTACGGTAGTTACCTAGTACTTAATAGGTAAATATGTCGTAATTCCAAGTAATATCTGATACATGTTGGATAGTCATGTACATAGTAACAGTGCAGTGCTGTGCAGAAGTCAGAGGGCACCCTTTTGTTTATTCAATTTTCAATCAAATGGCCAGTCAGTACTTATTGTTAATTATTTAGTGGTAAATTATAATAATGGGAAAATGTTACAGTACATTCATTTCCATTTTCAGTCAAACAGCCGTGCAGTAACACATTATTACCTTTCTGGTGTCAGACAATAATCCTGTAAATGTGAATTTAATCTATAATTAACACAGAAGCCTCCAAACACTAAGTCTGATACTTTTATTACTTATTTATGCAAATGAACTGCACTGTAACGTAGCGGTTTGATGAAATTGGGTGAATGGAATTAGCGGCAGCGTTTCAGTATTACAAATGAAATATTTACAGATTTCATACTGTACTTACTGTACTTTTGTGTGATTTTTCTGTTAAATACATTTTCCCATCATTATTGTTTGCCACCAAATCATTAACATTAAGTACTGAATGGCCGTTTGATTGAAAACTGAATAAACAAAAGGGTGCTCTCGGGCTTTTGCACAGTCCTGTAAATGCAAATGTTTAAACTGCAATAGGTATAGATTATGTTTAAATAGTACGTTCAAGTTCTGAAATCAGATTTGGCTTTTTATTGTTTGTGCTGAAATGTCTGTAGCTGCAAATCACAATTTAAAAGGTTTTATGTGTAACATATTTTTTTCTCTTAACATGCAAAAGTGAAAGAAAATCTGTTTTTGGCCTCCTGTCTTAATTAAGACTGATATGCTTTTTAAAAAGTTCACTTGCTGTTTGACACTTTTCACATTTCTCTTTGTCACAGAGCCTGAGTGCACCACTGAGACCCCGCCGTAAACCATGTGAGGTAGACTTCGAAATGATGAAACTCATCAGCAATGGAGCTTACGGGTAAACCAGTTTAATAGCTTACTTCCATTATTCCCTTAAGGCCCCGTACTAATAGGCTCATTTTTTTCCCTTTACTCGCATCAGAATGAAACTTAACTCAAGTCTACATCATTACAATAATTTTTTGTGTGACATTTCAGGCAATAGATTAAATTATTAAATATGCACCTTGAATTATTCAATTTGCATATCACAATTTGCATTTATTTTATTTATTTTTTTAAACAAATGGATTTTTTATTTTATTTTTTTTTACTATGATATCGCACCCAATGGTCAATCTTTCTCATAACAGTTTATCAAAATATTGTAATTTCATGGAATTATTTTTAAAAACACTATTACTTGTAATACAAGTGCATATATTGCATAGTTTTATGGGTTAAATGTCACTGAAAGTCAAAACTCCTTAAGATGTTAGGAAGAAATTGTCCCATGTGTATGAAATTATGTTGATGCACCTCCTTTGAAGGCTAAACATAACGTCAGTAACCGAAAGAATCCCAGGAAACTACTGATCTTTCAGCATGAATCGTTATATCATATAAGGAAATGTCTATACATATACATAATTATATAACAGCTTTCCAACAATGTATTATTCAATATGGAGAGATTCAAAAACGCCAGTTAAACTTCTACCTGAAAATGAAAAATACAACACAATTTATATTATGTGTAGTTCATGGATTTGGGATAAAAGTATAAAAATAAAGTATTTATATCAGTAATTGACCATTTATTTTAAATATTGTGGAAGTATGAGAGTTTTTGAATAAAAATATCCCAATATCTTAACCTTGATGCCTAATTTTGAGCCATCTAAATGATAAAAATAAATAAATAAATACAATGATTTATTTATTTATTTTTAAATGACATCATATGTTAATGTTACGGTGTCATGAATATGACTCCAGATATGTATTTATAATTTTGTTCATTTATATTTGCCTTTGTAGCATTATGACACAAGTGTCTAAGCCTAGAATGTTTTGTTTTTTCCCAGCGCCGTTTATCTGGTCCGGCACAAAGAGACCAAGCAGCGCTTTGCCATGAAGAAGATCAACAAGCAGAACCTGATGCTGAGGAACCAGATCCAGCAGGCGTTTGTAGAGAGGGACATCCTGACCTTCGCCGAGAACCCATTTGTGGTCAGCATGTACTGCTCCTTCGAGACACGCAGACACCTGTGCATGGTCATGGAGTACGTCGAGGGTAAGCGATTTTGTCCATACACACACAGCTATCATTTTGTTCCGCTCTTAATGCTTCGCTCCGCTCTTAATAATGAACCAGAACCGTGTCGAAGTACCAAGTAAGTATAAAGTGCGGACTCTCGGCAGGTGGGGACTGCGCTACTTTGCTGAAGAACATGGGTCCCCTGCCTGTGGACATGGCCAGAATGTACTTTGCTGAGACTGTCCTGGCCTTGGAATACCTTCATAATTATGGCATCGTCCACCGAGACCTGAAACCAGACAAGTAAGTGTTCCATACCATCTGCTGCCCTCTTACTTGTTTAGACTCTGCATCTGGTCTGAGATGCTCTGTGTGTGTGTGTGTGTATCGTTTCTGTGACATTGATATGCACTGGGTTATATTGAATCATTACAGTTTGCTGGTCACCTCGATGGGACACATCAAGCTGACCGACTTTGGCTTGTCAAAGGTGGGACTGATGAACATGACCACTAACCTTTATGAAGGCCATATAGAGAAGGATGCCAGAGAGTTCTCAGATAAACAGGTATTGTTATATAAGTCCTGAAAGGTCACGTCACCTTCTCTGCCTCCATGAAGCAGTTATACAGTTGAGTGCAAACGTTTGCACCCCCCTCAGTCTCCAGACCTTTGAAGAAAGTGGTGTATGACAACTGGCAGAGGTATAACAGATATGTCTAAAAATTGGCCAAGCAATCTAGCAGAGTGAGAACATGTATGTCAGGAAAAGTGTGGAAAAGGAAAAGTTTGGAGCTGTTCAAAGGATACAAAATAGCTTGGAGGCAGTTGTAAAGACAAAGGGTGGGCATATTATTAGAGGATATTTATATC
>JAOUQW010000002.1:18250676-18262338 GCA_028565825.1 Olivaichthys viedmensis
CCTCCCGTCACGCTGCTGAACCCGCCATCACAACCGTTCGGGGCATCACCAATCCAGCGTACCGACCTCCCGGAGACAAGGGAGAAAAAAACGCTGGGATTTTTTTGGGGGGGGCTGTGGACGGCCGGCGCAGTGGTTCCTGATCCTCCCGAGACCGCAATGGTGGTTCATGATCCTCCCGAGACCGGCGCGGTGGTTCCTGATCCTCCTGAGACCGGCGCGGTGGTTCCTGATCCTGCCGATGACGTCGCAGCGCAGCCACCGCCCGCTCCTGCTCCTGCCGATGACGTCGCAGCGCCACCCGCTCCTGCCGATGACGTCGCAGCGCCACCCGCTCCTGCCGATGACGTCGCAGCGCGTCAGGAGCCGCGCGTAGAGGGGGGGGTTCTGTCACGGTCTCCCCGCCGCGGACTCCCGCTTATAGTGCGCGGCAGTTCCCGACGAGCCGCGCACTTCCGTGTTTGTGTCATTGTCATGTGTTTTTGTTTTGTTTGATTCACGTGTCTGGTTTTAATTCTGTTCACGCCCCCTCCGGTTTCCTATTGGACATTTTGTAATTGATCTCAATTATTCACTTTCCGTTTGTGCTTTAATACCCTCTGGTTTCAGTTTATCATCGCGAAGTCTTGTCGTGTTTCCGTACCGTCAGTCTGAGCATTATATCCGAGTCTGGTTTCTGTGTTTCCGCGTTTAGTTCCTGTGTTTCTGTCTCCTGTTCCCAGTGTCTGGTTTCTTCCCGTTTGTTTGTTTGTTTGATCCATTCATTGTGTTTTTGACTTCCTGTTATTGACCCACGCCTGTACCCGCACTACGATTATGGATTTGTCTTTTCTACGCCTGTCTGCCTGTTACCTGACCCCTGCTCTGTCTAATGACAATGATTTATGGATTAACCCGAAAATAAATAAACACACCAAACGTTCGCACTTGCATCCTGCCTCTTCTCCCGTGCAGCACACGTTACATTGCCGATCGCCTGACCTACTGCCTGTCCTACGTTTTCATTCTGCCCTGCCCTTTAGACTTGTTTGCTCTGTGTTTATAATAAACCCTGCACTTGCCTCCAACCTGTCCCGAGTCTGACACGAACCAAGTGAGTTCTGTTTCTCTGTAGAAATCACTCATGTTGTATATGTAAGAGTAATGTGAAAAGTGGTTAATAGTGTTTGCTGTTTCTTTTAATTGAAACAGAGACCACTACCTTATTTTATTGGGTTATTTTATTTGGGTTGTTTTATTGGTTATTTTATTTATAGCACTTTATTTTGTGAATTATTTTGTCAGAATAAAGAACTCCAAAGATATTTTTTGTGTGTTCAGTGTTGGTTTAATTTCCACAAGCTACATATTATTAAGATTAGTGTGTATTATTAGGTGTCATAACTAAATCATTTGTAGTTTGATTGACTGTTTTGTGACTACTGTTTGTAGCACTTCCATGTACCAGCACTTCTATGAAGCTTAGTTGCTGCTCCCTCTGTTCTTCCTACTAATTAGCTGATCCAGCTAATTAACAGCAGGCAAGTGGCCTGCACACCTCCATAGTATTCTCAGAGGTGTTCAGCAAAATCAAAGCTACCTGCCTTCCAACTCATCGAAAATCCCCACAACCACATAGTATAGAGGAATACACACAATGTGGGTGCTTATAGTAGTAATGAAGTTATGGACCTCACCTGCCCAGTCTTGGCCAGGAACTCAGCAGCCTGCTGTTCTGTGTAACCCTGCAGTCTGGTGCCATCCACCTCCAAGAGCCTATCACCTGTTAGACACACAAAGATGCACTAAGATAAGTTACTCTTATAACTATCACAAGGGGCAAACAATCTGACCCTCATCTGTATAAACAGACTTTGGCCTAAAGAAGAACAAACCAGGACCTGAATTTAATAAAGTAATTGCTATAATAATATAATGTAATAGTTACATCAATTAAACTATGAGCAAAAATGACAAAAACAGTGACTGCAACGCATTCATTAGTGAGAATATTAAAGCCTACCAGCATGGATGCGGCCATCTTGGTCTGCTGCTCCCCTGGGCACCAGGCTCTTGATGTGAATTCCTCCAGATTGGAAACCTGCATTGAGCCCTCTCTTTAACACACACACACTCACCATTCAACAACCAAGTTCAGCACTCAAAAGAATTCTGAAGTGTGATAATTTGTCACCTAAATAAACAGCAGCACTCTTTACAAATCAACTTAAAAAAAGAATACCCTATCAAATTTTATTTGGATATTTGAGCACTGCAATTTTGGAATACTTTTCTTGCTGTCTGCATTGTAGTTCTATCCTAATCCTAGACAGGTCATACCAATGGGTTCAAACAATATGTCCACAGATCTGATTAACCTCTGATCATAATCTATAAACTACTGTGCTTAATGAGATTTACTAGTAACTTATGTAACTTAAGAGTTACTAGTGACGAATTGTGGTTAAATGTTAGGATTGGATTGCCATTATTTACAATTAGAAGCTCCATAATTGAAAAAAACATGGACTTTCCTAGACGGAGTGAATTGGAATCAGGCTATGGTATAATCCAAAAGTTCCTACAATGCCAAGAAATGTGTGGTGATGGCAGCCTAGCACTTTTTATGCTGAAGACTTGATTTAGTAAACATTATTAGATGAGATTGAAGAGGATGACCTAAATTTATGGCTCATTCAAGTCAAGGTTAAAAAATAATAGTGGACATCCATTTGAAATTCAAACAATTTGCTGAAATATACATCCCCTTATCATGGAAGTGCCTTTGGAATAAAGGGACAAACCATATAGAGGAATAAAGGTTTTCCATCATCCAGATCATTTAGAATGTCTAGAAGTGAATGGTGAATGGACTTGTGTTGTTTTTCCATTATGCAAAACATGAATTTTAACGTGAAATATTGTGGTTACCACAAATTGTCAGAAAGTGGCACTGGACTTAATACTGCTCAGTGCTCAAGGCCAGAATCGTGCATAACACAGACACTCCCCTGTTTTTGTCAAACTACGCCCCATGCACGCAAATATCACGTAACTGTACAAACAGCGCTTAAGTTACGTCTGAGGTCTGAATATCGATGTGCGCAATTTCGGTATTAACTTTTCATTACACGCGCTAAACTCTACTCTGAATACGGCCCTTCATTTTAAGATGGGTGGCAGGATGATCTCTCTGAATCTGACCAGTGTGGAGGAGATAGGATGGTGCACTTACAGCAATGCTAATGCCCAGACTGCCAGATACTTTTTTCAACTGCACTGTGAACCCCTCTGGTCTCAGACTGATCAGAGATGCCGACTTGCAGTAATCATTCTACATACACACACGGACACACACATATACTGTACATGCATTCAAACAAGGTTTTGTAAATGAATCGGGATAAAGGGTAGTCTGGACAAAAGATTATTAACTAATTTAACTTTCACATATTTGAAACAATATAGATTTACAAAGGTTAATGAAAGTGCTTGCAGTCAGTTGTGAAGAACCTGTACACTGAGGACATGCACTTCAGGCACATTGAGCCTACGCCCAGCTTTTGGCGTCATCATCATCGTCACCAGCTCATCAAGGCCGTCTTCCGCTTGATTATCTACACCTATGCTGGTCTGAGAGTCATAGTTTCTTTCAGCCAGGCAGCCCCTGTTGACAGGATTCTTGATTGCTATGAAGGCAAAGTTTTAAGACTGTCAGTGAAATGATGGATATCAGTTTATTTTGTACTTTCGCAAAGGAACTAGTTGTGTATTATTAAATATATTAATTATAATTTCAGTTACAGTAGTATAGGTTATGTCTTTCTCTACAGAAAATTGTTATAATATATAATGTGGAGCCATTATTGTGTGGCAACATGGTTTCAAGATTCTAACACAAGTCCAGTGGACTTCTATTGACTATTACTAGACTTACTGTAGCCGTACCTTTGAACTGGGAGATGATTAGCTTGACCTGGTTGGAGCTACTTTGTATGATTTCTGCTGCCTCGCTGAAGGGGACTCCCTCCAGACTGGTCTGATTCAGCGAGATCAAGCGGCTACCTGAGGGAGGACAGGACCAGAGGAGGTTGCTGTTTCTACTGGCACTTAAACTGTTAGATACCTGCTCATCTAAATTCTGTAATGTTTTCACTGTTCAATTTAGGCTCATTAATTATTGATTGGACTGACCCTGAATCCTGATGCAAAATAATGTATACAGATCAGATAACTTGGCTGTACATAGACCTGGTCTGATTCGTCCATCTCTGTCAGCTGGTCCTCCTGGCACAACGGATGCGATAAAGATTCCAAGATCTAGCCCATTGGCACTGTCTTCTCCAACAATTACAATACCTTGCAATACAAATCAAAGAGTATTAGAACATATTGAGACAAGAAAAAATAACCGTTTCTTTAAAAAATCCCATAAGGTTTGGTTTATGAATTTAAGAATAAACCTAAAATGATGGGCGGTTTAAGATTTGGCATCCCTACCAAGGCCTAATTTGTCATCTTTCTTCAAAGTCACACAGACAATTTCCCTCTCAGGAGCTCTGGGACTTGCTGGAGTATCTTCAAGTTAGAAGAACAGATAAAGACATTATAAGATCTGCTAATGCTTTTTGTGCAAAAAAGATCAAAAGTTACAAACAAGTTCACCTTTAAATTAAGGGTAACACTTTCCTAGGGCAGTGTTCAGAAGGCTTCATGACACCTACATAAGCCCTTCATGACAACTGACATAAACTGACATAAACATTTATAAACACTTATTCCAACAGGTGCTAGTTGTCATAAAGGCTGCTTTTGTCAACTTAACTGACGCCTGTTGGAATAAGCATTTATAAATGTTTATGTCAGTTGTCATGAAGGCCTTATGTAGGTGCCATGTAGCCTTCTGAACACTGCCCTACAGTAAAGTGTTACCAAATTAAGAAATGGGTGACAAATTAAAACAATACATATTTCATGTCACAACTCCAGTCCTAGGGAGTCACCAAGACTTGATCCAACTGATTAGTTATTTATCAAGCCTTTCTTGAGTTGTATCAGGTGTGTTGGGTGTAGGGAAAGCTTCATGCATATGAGTGGGAAAGAACTGGCGCTGAAAATCCATACCATACAGGAACAAAATCTGCAAAATCCCATAAATCATTCTAAAATAAATGGAAGATTTAGCAAATAATTGCAGTAGAAAGTGACCAGATTTTAATGAATTGAATTGAAGGATGTTAATTTATCTACTGCTTCTCAGCTAATCTTCTAACGACAGGACCTCCATCTCAAAATAGGCATTTACAAATTCCACCTGAATGAAAAAGTTAGTGGATGAATAAAAACTTTTCAGATTTAGTGAATGTGTTCACAATGTTAATCGAGATATCTATGCCTGAACTGGTAACACATTGTTAAGTTTAATTTTATTAGGGACTGAATATTTATCCATACCTCTTAAAAAGGAAGGCACGGATGGAACATATGAGTTTTGCCTAGGAGATCCAGCAAATCTCTGAAGAACTGGACTCAAGGGACTAGAAGTAGAACGGTCATAATATCCATAACACATTATTTAATTTTATTATTTTAAATATTTTCTTGTGCAAGATATTTTCTTGTCTGCTGTTGATTGTCACTTGTACTGTACCTCATTCAGAGTTAAGTGTTCTCACCTCGAACGCTCCAGTAAGTCTCTCTGCTGTTTGATTCTGGTTTCAATGCGATTGGCAATGTGGTCACACAGCTTGCTCATGGAGTCATGATGGGCAACATCACATCCGCCATCATTGGACGCCCCCTCAGAGCAGGAAATCCTCCTGCTCATGCCACTCTGTAACACTTCATATTGTAAAATACTCTCCTCTGGAGAAAAAGAAAAGAGATCAATCGAGACCTTGGAATAAAAAAGTTCTATTTGACAATTCTGTGATTGTAAGGTATTTAGACATAAAGTTTTGACCCTCAAAGTAGATACAACTTTTCAACTTTGTATATGTGAAAGTGAAAAATAAAATATTGCTTAAAAGTAAAAAAAAAAAAGTATAGACGGGTGACAAATGAAAGGAAAAGCCTGAATAAATGAGTGCATCCACAGGGCACGAGGGTTCACTGAATGGTTTGATGAGTATGAAAATGATGTAAATCATATGTTATGTCCTTCAGTCACCAGATCTCAACTCAATTGAACACCTGTGGGAGACAAAACACCGACTGAGGGAAGAACGGTGTGTTATAACTCCAGTACAGTTCCAGAGACTTTTAGAATATATGCCAAGGCTCACTGAAGCTGTTCTGGCGGCTCGTGGTGGGCCGACACGGTCTGTTGTTTTTTTCTTTAATTTGTCACCCGTCTATACATTGTCAAAAGTTAATTGGTGCTTTTGCAGAACAAGCAACAATATGCATCTTCACCCACACTCACCCATAAACTGCATCTCCCACTCTCTGACGCTCTCCATCTGAACAGCGTTGAGATCCGACAGGTCGTCGTATTCGTCCCGTAGTGCATCCTTCTCCAGACAGAACGTAGCCAAGCCACGAGAGGCGTCCCGACCCGCAAAGATCCCATATGGCCCCTCTGTAGATGGATTGCGAGGAATGAGAGGGAGATACAGACACGTTTTATAGCATCATGTCAACTTTGCACTGCATAATTTGCACTGTACTGTACTTGTGTTCTCAAAGCCATATTTTAGCTACCCAACAGTACAGCTTTAGCCTACAATAAGAGGCTCCAGTTTCTACCCCTGAAATAATTATCCAATAATCTGTGCAGACTCTGTAGACCGTAAATTCCTGCCCACAATGCTAATGTAACAAATGACCATTTTCTTTCCCCACACACCTTTATTGTGTTGCCATGATCAATTCTTGTTGTCACTTGCTAGTGCTTAAGGTCTCGTACCCATCCTTACTTTCTACCAGGCACTTTACTGAAAATAGCTGAAATAAATATGGTTATGTAGACCAGCGTTTCTCAAAAGCAGTCCCATCTCAAGGTGCTCATTTGTCGCCCACAATAAGCAACCCTGGTAATGATCCAGAGACGAATCGGAAAAGAAAAACAACAATAAGCCAGGTTTGTGCTTTCAGAGATGAGTGTTTATTTTGCAAGGAGAGAAGAAGAACCCACGCTCGAGCCCTATTCGGACAGCATGAGTTTTACATGGGAGGCTGGGATAATTCCATCCTTTACAGGTGCTACCCGGCAATTTGATTTCTGTCCTGTCCCTTCTGAGTAAGTTCCACCCCAAAATACCTACTTGTTTTTGTTTTTTTTGCTAATTTTAGTCCTGTCCGGATCTTTGTGATTTAACATGCAGATGTCACCTCTTGTGTTGGAAAACATTATTGAACGACGTTACACAGTGTACTTATTAACATTCGCACGCTTATCCAGAAAATGTTTAATTACTTCCCGCAATCACAGAATAATGGATGTTTGGAGGGGTCTCAAAAAAAATTATTATTTCTTACGATGGGCCATATCACGGACTCCCCATAATGACTTCCCTCTGTGCCAATTAAGAGGGAAAAGAAAAGTTAATCAAGAGAAAGAGCGCAATCCTGCAGGCTGAGTACACTGGCTGTGATGATGACAGCTGCCTGGTATAAAACCTGTAGGACACAATATCAAGTAAATTCATGATCCAGTAATGTGAGAAGTGAGAAAAGGGTGGTGAGAAAAGAAACCACCTGGAATCTCACTCATCTACTTTTAATTCGTAGCCATCCGGATGCAAGAGTTTAATCTCCTCTGTGATATGCAAATATTTCATTACAGGCGTAACCCTGAGAAACGGATACCGTCTGAATAGGGCACTGGGGAGGATAACGGTTGAGAAACCTAATATGAACTGTGTTCACACATACTTGGGCTGCTGTGCTTACCACACATGCAAAACATGTGACAGTCTTTGGGAAACAAAAAAACAAAAACAAATATTGCTGTTGGTCACTGCCATAAAAAAGAGCAATTGTCCATAAGGAATTTCTCCTGTACATGCAGTGCAGTACATGCATTGACACAAAGACAGACTGTTGTCTTTTGATAATATATACATTTTTAGTCAACTGGCCAATAAGCTGTGCTTATTAAGAATAGGAGGGGAACGATTCTCAGAAACAAACTGGGATCCACATAAACAGCCACCATCTTGAGCTCGTCTTAACACTGGAACAATTCATCGTTCTGCTTAATTCCAAATGGCTTCCTATTTACTATATATGCTCACTACATAGGGTATGACATATCAGGCATTGCAGAACTAGGGTAGTGCACTACATTGCCCAAGAGAACATCATTTAAGCTTCAGCTACAGAAAAAGTGTGACTCCAAATACACAAACTAATTACATGTAGTCTGATATTACTTTCAGGAAACATACATTGTTCATTTTTTATATTTATTTTAAAAAAATTAAGACAAAATTGAGAGAAAAAATTAAGCATGCCATAATTTACATTTATTTCGAGGGACACAAAGGTCATTTAGCCAAAAAGTTTAGGAAACACATTTCAATAGGCTCACATTAGGCGACTAAAAGTAGAACACGTATTCTTAATTAATGATATTTATGTATCTTAATACATAAATATATTTAACATTATTATAGTATTTGAACATTGTGACATTCATTCATTCGGGTTTTATGATGGATGAAGATGTTTTAAAAGTAGCAAGTGGAGGTAAAAAAAAAAAATCATAACGCAGGCTACAGAAATGATAAATTGAAACGCATTCAAGATGCATAAAAAAATATATTTTTTATAATCGCATAATGGCACCCTGACCTGGCATCTAATAGAACCGTGAGGTCCCTAGAGGTTCGCATTCCTAGTCGTTATTGCAATATAAACTTTTCCCAGGAATTTTAAATGGCCACCCTCCATTCACGATATTAAATCACATTCCCCCTGGTCAGGAACCGACACTGCAAAGCTATACACACTTTAACAATTTATTGAAAATGAAAGAATTTGAGTCATCGTTTACAAAAACAAGGATGGAGAATTAAGATCTGAAAAGAGACAGGCTTGGTTACGGTTCCAAAAAAAAACTGTCGCAAGGCTTGGGTAGCTTGAAACGTTAGGAATGTAGGTAAACATAATACACACAGGAGATGGGCGCGCACACACACACACGCACGGGCACACACACACACACACAACAAAACAGCTGTTATGACAGGAAGCACACCCTCAACAAAATATATTCATGGACTGTGGGGGTAGGGCACCAACATCAGAATCATCTCTTTCATAAACTATGGAATGAGTAAACAGAGAGTAAATAAATACGGGACAACACAGAGCCCCTAAAACACCATCAAAGAGAACTTTAGTGCATTTCCACTTTTATTGCCCCCTAATGCTTTAGGGCTATTCCATTTCTGCGAAACTGGATTTCAAACGTCCACATTCACTGCCGTGAAAAGGTCAAGACCCACGCAGCTGCCAAAAACGCGTACCAAACTCATTTCAATATCCAAAATCGATTCCTCATTTTGCAGCAAAGTTAAGTTCTACAAAAGGCACGGACTGTATTTAAGACTTTCACTTCTCCGAGCCAGGCGCATACGAGAAGCAGAGAAGGTGCACAAAGCATTTCACCGAACAGCGATGATCAAATTTATTTAATTATTATGTACCGCAGACTGCGAGTACAGAGCATCAGGAAGCAAATGCTGGAAATCTAGTATCCAGCACACACACACACAATCATTTTCTTAACAACAGCTGTGATGCACAGCAATAAAAAGGCTTTTAAGCCTTTATCATCTAAAGCCAGACACTGATTGGACTACTTTTAAACCGAACTGCAGTGTAAAATAAGGACCATCTACTGAAATAACCTTTAGAAAGAATGACCAGATTTACAAAAACACTCCTTAAAGTCTTATGACTCGGGTGCAGTCACAGTCTTTGTCGATTTGGACTGCTCTTCATGAGTTATTGTGGTGAGAGATTGCAGAGATACTGATTTATTGATGGCTGTGCAAAAATAAGGGGGCAAAAGGCCTTTTGATGGTCCGCATCATCTGATTCCCATGTGGGGGAAAGAAAAAAAAACACTCTCTCTTTCTCATGAACACACACCAACAGCATGCAGAACAACGGACAAACAAACTAGTGATGGACATTTCGAGAAATTAAAAAAAGTAAAAATAAAAAAGCACTCAATTAACTAGATATTTAATAAAGTCTGCTTATTATTATTTTTTTGCTTCACTTCATGCCACCAATTTAATAACAGAACGCTTTAAGTGGCAAAACCCAAGCAGACGATAGAAAGAAATTGCATTTGAATATTAATGAGCCTGTAATTTTGTACCGATAGAGAGAGAGAGAACATTAGCAGCATCACTACAGTATGCATTTGTATCATATAAAACACAGAAGGTCTCTTTCTTAAGCAAAAGAATTCACAAGGAGGCAACATAAACTGTCATAACCTTAAGTGTTCCAGATACGTTTGATTTATTACTACTCGTACCATCAGTCATTTCAACCAGGCGTGACGAGACCGCCCGTGTTTTTCAAAAGGGCTTGGAGAAACCGTCCCCACAGATCTTGACCTGTTGCAGGAATTTTAGTTTGAAATATAGACATGTTGTAAACAAAACATTGGCTAGAATTTGTTAACAGAACAGATAGCTTACTTTTCTGCTTTCTAAAATAATTACTCGGATTTTATTAGATGATTATGTTGATGCAAGATAAAAACACAATTTAGGCGTGCTAATAATCTATAAACTAGCAGAATATTTTTTATTAAACAAATATTATGTTTACAGGCATTTTTAGTGCAGAATTGTTTTTGCTTTTTTTTTTTTAACCCCATTTTTCGTCGTTGCCAATTCCCACCCACTAGCCAGTTCTCTCCTATCGCACGACAGCCACCAACCGGGGAGGGTGAGGGTGAACACGTGCTTCCTCCAAGACACATGAAGCCTACCGGCGCATTTTTTCGAACTGCTGCTCGTGCAACGTCACAGGACAGTCCCGCACGCTCTGAGGAAAGCGCCAACTGCCCTCTTCCGTATGCATGAACTCACAGACGCCCACGATTGGCTGGTGCTACTTTTCCTGGACAGGAGAGAAAGTGTAATGCCGTCCCTCCCACCCAGAGAGCAGGGCCATTTACGCTCTCTTAAAACTCCCGGCCACGGATGGCTGTGGCATCGTCGGGGCTCGAACTAGCGATCTCCAGACGATAGGGCGAACGCTTTCAAATTAAGTATTATTGACGCTGATTTGAAGCACACAAAAGAGGTGTGGAAGTGGCACGTTTTGCAATTATATCACTACATCACATTTATTTTTGATTGATTAACCTGCATTATTTTAACTAGAATTACACTCGCTTATCCAATCATGAGGTGCATCATCAAAATAGCCAGAAAAACTCCAAGCATCTAAGATTTTGTGATTTGCTATATAGCAGGGTTCTCAAACTTTTTGCAGCCAGGGACCTCTTCTAGATAGATAGATAAATAAATAGTCCACAGACCCCCTTATGGTCACAGCACAGATTTATTTCATGAATATAATCCATAAAAAAATAATAGACTATTGAAACATTAGGCACATTCGGGATATAGAGTGGGGTCCAAAAGTCTGAGAGCACATTGAAAATCCAGCAGCATGTTTCACTGTTGTTTTTGATCCACTGTGGTAT
>JAOUQW010000002.1:18262438-18274641 GCA_028565825.1 Olivaichthys viedmensis
CACATTCTGTATCTGTGATGAAGTTGCTGTTCTCTCTCTCAGTGAACAAAGCTTTGTGTATTGCTCTTCTGATGGTGAGGTCACTTTTGGTCTGCGCCTGATCGTACTTTGGATATGACTGGCCCAGTTTCGGCAAAGAGTTTTAGAGTGCCGTATAGTGGCAATAAAAAAAACCAACCAGATTTTCAATGTGATCTCAGACTTTGGTTTTATAGATCGGGATTTGATTAGCTTGTGTCTCGGAGGCCGAGGCTAACGTGAGAACCTCAGCGTGTCACAATAGTAATATTTCTTTTTGAGTAAAATGCCTCGTACACACGCCGAATTCCCCGATATTCCTCCCTCTTCAAAATGTATAAATTCGAGCCACCGGCACCTTAACCAAGGATATTGGGGAAAACATAAAGGTTTTGGTGATCAACAACCAAAAATGCACTTTCTGCCCATGATGCTGCATCGCTGCGAGCGCCAACTCAAGGAGGGAGAGGTGAAACATGACATAAAATGATTGATTATTATATATTTTTTGTCTCCTCCCCCCTCTCTCTCGGATGATTACAGCATTACAGCAAAGGCTGTTTAGAGGCGGGACAAAGTCGCTGCACTTCAGTGAAAGACTACGGACAAAGTAGAATTGAGTCTTTTAAGTGATTAGCGCAGATGAATCGTTCACAATCTGCTCAAGTACACGTGCTAACAAGGTTTATAAAAAAAAAAAAGAAGAGAAGAAGAAGTGTTGTCTTTAACACACAAGAGTTAGAGAACATCATCTAACCGTCTCGAGGCATTTCTGGATTTGTTACAGGGCTCTCCGCAACACGGGCGTCCCAAAATCCAATATCTCAAAATCATACAAAATACATCGCGCTGCCATCCAACCCCTTTAACCAGACATCACCGACAGCCTCGTCCATGAACAAACGAAAGGCAAAAGCCAGCAGGTTAAAAGGCAAACCGAGGTTTTTCGCAGTCCAAGCCGGACAAAGGCTAGCAGACATGGGGCTATTACGGCACCCAAACGAACAACAATAATAAAAAGCAGCACTGGAATGCGTGTGTGAGTGGTCAAGAGGTCGATGCCATGTCACACACACAGAACCCAACCCAAGCAAACATTGCGAAATCTTTTTTTTTTAAAGGCCTGAACTGCACACACACACACACACACACACACACACCCTTACAATAAAAGCATCATAAAAGCATGACTGCTGCACAGATTTTCAACACGCCTCAGCCATATGCACACCTAAACCTTCACACTTCTCACTGAATACAGAGGAGACTCGTGTAGTAAGGTGAAGGAGACTGACAGGAGGTTCAACCAGGCAGCTGTGGCATGTGGACGGACCAGACAAGGGCGAGTCTGGGAACCTGAGGTTGATTCAGAGGCAGCTCTTCAAGTGAATGCCTTGAGAAAACCAATAACAGTGTCACTTAGCAACACTTAGCTACACTTAGCAAAGGCCAAACTTGAATTTCTAATACCCAAAAACGCCGAGGAGAAAGGTGGGCTTGGGCAGCTCACATACAGGACCCCATCGCCCCTCGCCAGCGGCCGCATCCCAAATTACCCTTCTTCTTTTCTTCTTTTCGTTGCTCACTTGCATAAGGGCACTACGAAAAAAGGGCTGCAAAAACAACGTGAGCATTTGGAATGCGACCTTAGCTACGGTTGCTAGCGCTGTGCTCGTGCGCGTCCGCGTCACGCGCGGCGTCATTTAAAACCGTTACACTCTTACACGGACCGTGTTTACAAAAACAAGCTAAGCTAGCTTAGCCTAGCTTAGCTTAGCCCGCGGTTGAGGGCTGAGTAAGAAAAAGCATATATATATATATATATATATTTTATTATTATTATAACGTTCCTCCATTTCTGTACTCTTAACTCTCAAGGCTTTACACTTGACGCTAATACGAGAGACGCGCTATATGTCCGGGACGAGATCATGCTAGTTAGCTAGCTAGCATTAGCATGCTACAATGATCCCACTAGCTTAAGTAGCCGTTAGTAACATAAACGGGCTTGAAGTGACGTGAACCAGCGCTGGTAATAAAAAAATAAAATAATAAAAAAAACACAAAGCCGGACATCACATTAGACCCCGACTCCATATTACAAGTTCGTTTTAAAATCGGTATAACTGGTCAAAAGAACTGAGCGGCCGCTCGGCTCCATCATTTTTTTTTTTTTTTCTTTCTTCCAGCTTGGCGCTACTGATGGAAAAGGAGGGGGCGGAATCCCAAACTACACGCTAGTCCCCTACATAAGTGCACTACATAGATCAGGGAATAATGGCGTCTAGCACCCTATGTAGTGCACTACGTCTACGGTAGGCTGCGATTTTTATTTAAATTTTTTTTTTTTTTTTTTTTAAAGTATTGCCGAGTCCGTTTTAGCGGCTTACCGCGCCCATAAAACTTTCTGCCGCTGGTCACGTCGAAGACCTTCATGTTGACGGCCATGAGAATGCGCGGGTTCTGGACGCCGTCGTACTCCCGCAGCTGCTCCAGAGTGAAGTCCCGCCGGCCCATCTTGGGCAAAGCCGAGGCCTCGTCTCCCCGGGCCGCGTCGGCGCCTGACCTCCTGAACCACCGTCGGTAAACGCCGTAGCAAGCGGCCAGAAACAAAACTAACAAGCCGACGTTGAGAATCATGCCGCCGACACCGGGCCCTGGATCCAACTCCTCTGTTGATGTCCCCTGCCCGCCGCTTGTGTCAGCTACTCCGCTGCTGCCATCCCCATCGTCCGCCATACTGCACGTTAGCGCCCTACCCACACAACACGCCCCGCCCACCGCGAACTCCACAAGCTCGTACGATTGGCTTGCGACAGCATCGCCCGGTTATGATTGGCTGCTGGCGTTCGGAGACAGAGACTTTCGTTTTTGATTGGCTCCTGCTGCGATGGATCGATAACGCTTGGAATTTGTAGTTCATTTCCATTGTTTTTATTTATTTATTTGTTTGTTTGTTTGTTTGTTTTGGGGGGGGAGGTGGGGGTGTTCTTTTTATTTATTTATTTATTTATTTATTTATTTTTCATTAATATTTTTTCAATTGTGCACACAGCACATATTTGTTGAAACATAGAAGTTCCTTGCTCGTTATAGTTATTTATGTTAATATTATTATTTTCTGGTGTTTGAGATAGAATATTATAATTGCAGAGCATAGAATTATGCACAGTTTTACACAGGCTTGTATTTAGAAAACTAATCAATGACCCACCATTCTCCAACTAAATTTTTTTTTTTTTTTTTTCCCACCATGATTAAAAGGGTGTAGGTTCGTGACAAATCAGAAACTAGTATTTAGATGACTTCCGAAGCTCCCACTTGTAATTATGATTTGAAGGCACATTGATATGCTGGTTAAGTCAGGAACTCGTATTTACCATAACTCTGATGGCACATGAATGCAGAAATAATACAGATGATAAGATCCCCATCACCATACCATCAAAACACCGAACATTTCCAAATATCACTTACGAATGAGACAACACAAAAGTATTGGGTTTTTATAAACAGATTTTTAATACTTTTTTTTTTTTTTAATATATGCAATTATTATTATTTTTTTTTTTACATGTTACAATTTATAGGCAAAGAGAGAGAGAGAGAAAAGCAAAACAAAACAGAGCCTGACATGCATACGAACACACCAGCGCACGCAAAACAATACTACAATAATACGGCTCAATAAAAATTAAAATCAACCAAATCATAGCAATTCCTCATCATTTTTATGTACAGTTTCTATTGGTATTTTATAGCTACATTATCCAAATAAGCTGTAATAAGCAATACAAATATTAGAAATCAATTACATCACTCAAAAAAGAGAATTTTTATTTTTAAACCCATCTCCAATAGAATGTAAAACTTTTTTTTTTTTTTTCCCCACTGGAATATAACTACTTTCTTTTTTTCCACTCCTTTTTAATTTTTTTTTTAAAACAATAAAAATTCTTAGAAAATAAAACTTCAAGTACAGAAAGGTATTTTTCTAATTTAAGTCAAAATCAAAGTTTGTGTAATCTGTTAAACAGCAGATTAAAGGATCCTACCTTCTTACATCCCACCCTTTTCATTTTATTACAATTCTGCATTAGTTTGGCCTTTGAGCATGATAGTTTTTTTTTCTTCTCCTTCCTAACACTCATTTCATGGTCAATCCCAAATGCATGTTATGCATCAATAAACTGCGTGTAGTGTCATTTTGTTGTCATGGTATTGCGTTCTCAAGCATATTAGAATATGTGATCTGCTCAAGTTTGTGTTTGTTTTTTCCTCAAATAAACAAAACATTTTTTTTCGTCATATATCGGTGACCACGTCATTCTGATCAGGCACACACAAAAGTTATGACACCACTGAAATAAAATAAAGTCTGAGATATATTTCCTGATATAATTATGTTAAAAACTTTGAAATGCAAGGCACCCCAGAAGATAAAACAGAGATTTACATTCAAAACAGGAACACATTGTCCACAAACTACACTCGACGCAGCGTTCGTAAACTCGACAGCAGAACGGTTCTGACTCCCATGATTTTCAGTCCACTGATTGTGCCTAATTAAAACTGAAAAAGTGTTAAAAACCCAACCATGTGCCAAAATCGGTATCTGCCAAGATGAATACAACATTCGGATTGATGATTTGCGTAGTGAAATCAGAGAAGCTCTGGTGGTTTAACACTCAAGCTTCACTTGTAATGGTTTGGCTCATTTCACTCGTAGAAGAGATTTACGGTGTACTCCCTAAATATGAAGTGGCCTTTAAAAGGCCTTTCTCATTTAAGATTAAAAATAATGATCTCTCAAAGCACCATAAAAGATTCATTTAGTTTGGCGGATGTGCATCTTTGGTTTTGCTAGCCATTTCAGATTGTGGATTCTTCTTCGCGGTCTCCTTCATGGCTGAAGTCGGTTCATTGGCTGTGGTGCTCCTGACAGTCCCTTTCGGATTGGCTGAGGCTGTTTTGGCCGGCCCCGCAGTGGCCCGTTGATTGGTTGAGGTCATTTTGAGGTTTGCTGGCCCATGACTGGCTGAAACGGGTTTAGTGTTTGCTGGAGAAGCTGACCGATTGGTCGAATCTGTCTTGGCTTCCCCTGCAGCAGCAGGCTCATTAGAGGCCTTGGTGGGCGGGGCCTGTTTTGATGATGAAGAAGAGGATGAGTTGTAACGTTTGCGTCTGCCCTCGTCCCCTCCAGAGGACGAGTGTCTTCGTCTCCTGCCCCCCTGCTCCTCTCCCATAGGTGGCTGGGACAGAGGAAGTATGTGATTCAAATTATTGGTCAGTCGTAAGCAAATCAAATTCAAACCTTGCATACTGTACATGGTCAAAGTGGATAAAATGCTTGCTATAAATAATGAATTTAAAAGGAAACCTCTCTTATACAGACGCACACTCGCACAGACAGTGAGTCAGTTACTCAGACATAGTCAGTTGACAAGTCAGTTACTGACAAGGTCATTCAGTCAGTCACTCGATCGATCAGTCAGACGGTCGCTCACGGTCAGTGAGTCACATTGTCAGTCACTCACGCGGTCAGTCGCTCAGTCAGTCACTCACAGTCAGTCACACAAAGTTAGCAAGTCGGCCACAGCATCAGTCAGTGAATCAGTGAGTCACTAACATTCACTAATTCAGTCGTACTGTCAGTCAGTTAATTTGTCAGTGAGTCACTCACACAGCCAGTCAGTCAGTGAATCAGTTACACTCTCAGTCAGTCAGTACCTCACACCATTAGCCAATCACTGAGTCAGTCAAGTCAGTACCTCACACGGTCAGTCAGTTAGTCACTCATTCACAGTCAGTCGGCTACACGGTCGGTCGGGTCAGTCGGTCACAATCGGTCGGTCAGTCAGTCAGTCACAGTCGGTCAGTGGGTCACACACAGTGAGTCATCCACAGAGGAGGTCAGTCTCAGTCAGTGGGTCACACACCTCCACCCTGAAGTCATCTATGCTCTTGAATTTGCGGAGGTGCTCCTGTAGCTTGGGGTTGATGACCTGGCCTTTAATGTGCGAGTACTTTAGGAAGGCCCAGAACTTTTCCAGACCGTACAGTTGACCTATACACAGATAACACACAGATATTGATAAGTGACTGGTGCACAAAGAATTCAAAATGATCCTTCAAGATTTATGCATGCACATATATGTCCGCAGAAATGCAATGTTCACAAGACACATGTACACTATCTGACAGAAATGCAAATCTGTCATACTTTTAAAAAAAAGAAAAGAAATTAATAATAAAAAAAAATTTTATGTGCGTCATTTACATTCACAATACTGTTTATTTTATTATGAAACATTAATAACTCTGACAAACCATCCCTGGATTTTGCACACCCTAACCATCATTATGTTTAACAGCACACTAGACAAGTGCAAGGGTTGACTAAAGATTATCACCTGATAACTGGACGAGCAGATTAACTGATAGGGTGAAGCTTTCACAACTCCTCAGTGTAGAACTACAACATTAGAGCATGGTACGAGCCAGGCAAGGGTGTGTTTTGATCCAATGCCAAAATTCTTCAACACATTGGTGGTTCCCTGGCAGTTATGTTGCGTTCCTGATGGAATTTATAGAACATCTCCCAAAACGGTGCCTTATTACAAGTCGTAACAAGGCTGGGTGCTTTCGTTTAGTTTTGCAGCACTTTTACGAATCTGACGAGAAGCCTTCGATTTTAATACCATTAGAAGTAGCTGGTCCACTACAAAAATGTTTTTTCTTCATCATTTATCAAAAATCAGTACAATATTTTTATTTGATACTTATTCACGAATACATTATTTAACACTGAGACAAATAGAAGAATTTATCCAACACCTAAAATAATGTATGAAATTGAAATATATCTGAATCTGAATACATCTTTTTGCACACCATTTTATTTTTAAATTCTATATTGTGACACCATACATTTCATTCAAATGGTAACACACGTTCGGCTCTTAATGTATAGTGTCAATAACTGTTGTATTAGTGAAAGACACTGTAATATTGTTTGAAATAATATGTAATATGTAAAATAATAACAGTTCTTGGTAATAGAATCAGATATTTGGTGCCAGCTGTAGTCACTACTCAGTAACCTGCATCTTGAATAATGACCGAGATGTAGAATTTTGAAACTAAAGCGTCCACTCGTACAGATCAAAATATAACTTTTCGGTCCTAAAGACGGTTTTCTACAATGCATCACAAAATCAACAATACCATCCCTGTTGCACAGAGGCCATGTACCTTTCTCGTAGTCGTGCAAAGTTTCCTCCTGAAAGTCCTTGAAGATGTCAGGTCTGAACCTCTTCTCCAAACCGTAACTGTAAAAGCGAAAGAGGCATTCCAGTCCATACCTGCAAAGGGACACACAACACAGTGCAGGTGGTGAAAACAGGACCTCACTGTTATAGAGCACAGTTGAATACTGTACCAGAACCAGAAGTGTACACTATCACAGAAGAGCACAAGAGCCCAGGTAAGGATTGTTACAGAAGGTGAGGATGACATGCACAATGTTACAAAAAGCAGCAGGCAGTAGTGACGTCACCGAAGAGCACAGGTGAGAACCCTTACAGAAGAGGACCTTTACAGGAGCACAGGTGAGGACCCTTACAGAAGAGCTTAGACACGCTGTCCAGTTATACAGAAAAGCTTTTTTACATGTGCGTTGCAGTATCCAACACTGGATTGCGCATCTGTGATCTTCTATAACACTAACACAGGTGCGCAGTGCGGTGTTACAAAAGAGCGCCAGTGCGCAGTGCGGTTTTACAGAAAACATAGGTGCACAGTGCAATGTTACAGAAGAGCACAGGTAAGGACTGTTACAGAACAGGTGTGCAAGTGCAGTGTTACACATGATCAGTCCAGTTTAACAGAGAGCACAGTCCAGTTTTCCAGAAAGCATAGGAGCTCGGTCCAGTGTTACAGAAGAGCACAGACGCACAGTCCAGTGTTACAGAAGAGCACAGACACCAGGCCAGCGTTACAGAAGAGCACAGGTGCAGTGTGGTGTTGCATAGGTGCACATTCCGGTGTTACAGAAGAGCACAGGTGTGCAGTGCGGTGTTACACGTGATGAGTCCAGTTCAACAGAAGAGCACAGTGCAATTTTACAGAAAGCATAGGTGAGGACTGTTACAGCACAGGTGTGCAAGTGTAGTGTTACACATGATCAGTCCAGTTTAACAGGAGAGCACAGTGCAGTTTTACAGAAAGCATCGGTCCACGGTCCAGTGTTACAGAAGAGCACAGGTGCGCAGTGCAGTGTTACAGAAGAGCACACATGTACAAGCTGCTTCAAAAGACCAGTGGTGTGTGCCATTACAAAAGAGCACAGACATGCTGTGTGCTGTTAGAGAACACAGGTGTGCTGTGTTAGAGAAAAAGCACAGAGTGCATAAGTATGTGAAATTTTCTCTCTGCAAGACTCAGCTTGCATTCAGTATATGCTGTTCCCACACACACACACACACACACACACACACACACACACACAGAGAGACACACACAGACACACCTCCACAGTCCACAATGTGTTCAGTGTTAAAACAACTGGCACAACCTGTTCACTAGTTCCCCAGGTCATTCTGCCCCGTAAAACTTCTCACAATTTATGACCAACTCCTGGCATGCTCTTTACTTATCACCTGCAGTCCTTCTCTCTCTCACTTTTAAACCCTGCTCACTCAGTGGATCTGTTCAACACTGTACCAAGTACCAGCCTCAAGAGGAATTCTGCAGAAGGTGTGGTGTTCCCTGAAGTTTTGAGCACAATTCTTTTGTGAGTGTGCATTGTGGGTCTGTGTATCGCACTTGAGCATTTTGGACCCTGTTAAATCAATAATGTATAATGAGGTTTACATTTCCAACATCTGCATTTCAGTAAATAAATAGCTTATTCTCTACTGTACCTCAGTAACCAGACACCTGGTGCTCACCTATAGTGTAGTACACAAATACATGGCACTCACCTTCAGTTCAGTATCCAGACACACTGCTCTCACCTATACTCAAAGACCTGGCTCTAACTTGTAGCCACACACAAGACTCTCACAAAGTTACTCACACACCTGACTTTTACCTGTAGTTCGATATCCAAACACCTGGCTCTCACCTGTAGTTCACTATCCAAACACCTGGCCCTCACCTGTAGTTCACTATCCAAACACCTGGCCCTCACCTGTAGTTCACTATCCAAACACTTGGCTCTCACCTGTAGTTCGATATCCAAACACCTGGCGCTCACCTGTAGTTCGTTATCCAAACACCTGGCTCTCATCTGTAGTTCGATATCCAAACACCTGGCTCTCACCTGTAGTTCGATATCCAAACACTTGACTTTCACCTGTAGTTCGATATCCAAACACCTGGCTCTCACCTGTAGTTCGATATCCAAACACCTGGCTCTCACCTGTATGCAAAGACCTGGCTCTCAGCTGTAATTTAGGACCCAAACACATCCCGCTCACCTGCACTTCAGGTACCAAAAAGCTGGCTCTCATGTACTTCAGCAACCCAACACCCGGTTATCACCACTTCACTCTTACCTGTAGATTAGCGAACACTTGGCTTTCACCTATAGTTCAGTACCAAAACACATGGCTCTCACCTGTATCCAAATACCAGGCGCTCACCTAGAGATTAGTACCAACCTGTAGTTCTCTTTGGCGTCCTCCACCGCGTACTGCTTGAACTCTTCGTACATCTTCCTGTTCAAGTTGTCTCTTAGGAAGAAGGACCAGAACCTGAAGAGGGTGTTCATCTCCTGAGACTGACCCACCCCCAACCGTTTCCTCTCTACAAATACAAACAAACACACAATCAACCAATTAAAATGGAATAAACTGATTGGGATAAAATGAATATGAATTGGAAAAATGACAATTCCATCAATGCCATTGATCGCACTGTTGCATTTATTGTGGTACATGTGAAAATGTGTGGTCTGGTTATGTGAGGATCACTGTGTGAATGCATGTTTGTATCTGTTTATTTAAACTTGACTAAAACCACGATTAAACACCTTTTATGAAAAGATTATGCATTATTTTTTTATGCAAAAAAGCACCACTAGAGAAACAGTGGGTGTGTTAGTGTGTACCATTGAGGCATCGTCGGCGGTACTTGTGATAAACCTGCTGGGTGAAGCCGTTCTCTCGGAGCAGCTCATGGGACGGGTGCCAGAATTTGGGTAGCGACTGAGGAGTGCAGCCATAACTGCCCAACTGTAGGGGGGCGCCCTCCGATGGAGAAGCATTAGAACTACTGCTCAGAGAGAAAGAGAGCAAGAAAGAACCAGTGAGAGAGAGAGAGAGAGAAAGAGGTTATTTCTTAAAAACAAGCATTACTTTATTGTGAAGGGTCAGTCTGAACCAGAGAAATTTGGTGCACCATTAGTGCGTGTGTTTCTAGTCTAACCTGACGGAGTTAGTGCGTGGTCTGTGTTCGCGAGAGTCCATCACCCAGCCTACGTGACTCTCCATTGGTGGGTTGGAGCTGTGGCGAGTTTTCCTCTTCCTAGGAGTCTGAAAGAGACGAGACGCACATCACACACACTCTCCCTCCAGTATGCAAAAACACACAACCACACACACAGAAAGTAGCAGGGGGATTTCTGTATGTTCACGCATTCCCCCACGCCAACAATTCGGCTCTGCCATTTATAGAAATAGAAATGTATAATAAGGTAGGCTATGTTCTTTTTAATAAAATCTCTTTATTACCACGTATTGACTTAACATCGAACGTGCTAAAGAGCATTTCAGGTAAATTGGCTAGTTGAATTTTCAAGGCATTAACTGAGAAATATTTGACAAGACCTACCATCCCCACAAAAGGCAAAGCCTCTCCTCTAGCCCTTTAGCCTATAATTCCATGTTTTTATTGTGAAAAAATAGTATAGCCACAAGGAAGACGAGCGCACAGCCAGTTTAAGCTACATTCACATTTGTAAGCTACAAACCCAATCTTTGTGGTTATCAAGTTAAAGAACGCAGCTAATATGGTATTTATTTATTTAAATCTTTTTTTTTTACTTTTGTGATTAAATATTTGGACTCCTACCTAATCTAGGAAATTTGTTTTCACAGTCTGGATAAATAAGCTGTGCACATAAATATCACTTACAAACGTACTTTTAACTCCAGAATTATTGGCACACTTGGTAAAGATTGGTTTTTAAATAAATAAATAAAAAGGGAAAAAATGTCTTTGTGGTTTAATTAGATCCAAAGGCCCTGGGAACCTTGTTAGGATACACGGCATCATGGACTCCATGAAGTAACAGGAGATTTTAAATGAATATCTGGCTGCAACTGGGTTGTGATAGGTTCTTCCAGCAGGATGATGATCCAAAACATGCGTCCAAATCCACATAAAAATGGTACCGAATCAAGAATCAAGCTTTTGACATGGCCATCCCAGTCCCCTGACATTAAACCCCATTAAAATAAAAAAAACCTGTGGGGTGAGCTGAAGAGGGAGTTACAGGTACAGGTAGAGTGATGTGCAGTGTCTCTCAGGAGCTGAAGCTCGACACACTCATGGTGAGGGACACGACTGATCATCACCACACACAAACACACACACGCACAATCACACACACACACACACACACCACTCGCACTTTATTCCTCACACTTCATCATCTTCTTCTTCTGCAGGCCGAAGTGTTTATCGTTTAACTCCATTCCCACATTTTTAAACTATTTCAGATTAAAGTCTGAAACTTAAAACAACATGTAAACAACATTTCAATTCCAACTGCCAGCTGATGATGTCATAATGGGTGTTACAGCAGCCGACCAATCAGCAGCTTCGCTTTAAACTCACACTCAGTGGAACTGCACACACATTACAATCACACTCATTATAATCACACACTGACTATAATCACACTCATTATAATTACACTCATAATCACTCATTATAATCACACACTCATTATAATCACACGCTCACTATCACACACTCACTATAATCACACACTCACTATAATCACATACTCATTATAATCACACTCATAATCACTCATTATAATCACACACTCATTATAATCACACGCTCACTATAATCACACACTCACTATAATCACACACTCATTATAATCACACTCATAATCACTCATTATAATCACACACTCATTATAATCACACGCTCACTATAATCACACA
>JAOUQW010000002.1:18339019-18352144 GCA_028565825.1 Olivaichthys viedmensis
TGGGAGATCGGGACACTTTGCACAGCTCCTTTTCAAAAGCCCTTTCCCACACACACACACACACACACACACACACAGTGTAGATAGACACACACACACACACAGTGTAGATAGACACACACAGTGTAAATAGACACACACAGTGTAGATACACACACACACACAGTGTAGATAGACACACACAGTGTAGATACACACACACACACAGTGTAGATAGACACACACACACACAGTGTAGATAGATACACACACACAGTGTAGATAGACACACACACACACACACACACAGTGTAGATAGATACACACACACACACACACAGTGTAGATAGACACACACACACAGTGTAGATAGACACACACACACACACAGTGTAGATAGACACACACACACACACAGTGTAGATAGACACACACACAGTGTAGACAGACACACACACAGTGTAGACAGACAGACACACACACACAGTGTAGATAGACACACACACACACAGTGTAGACACACACACACACACACACACACAGTGTAGATAAACACACACACACACACAGTGTAGATAGACACACACACACACACACAGTGTAGATAGACACACACACACAGTGTAGATAGATAGACACACACACACACACACAGTGTAGATAGACACACACACACACACACAGTGTAGATAGACACACACACACACACACACACAGTGTAGATAGACACACACACACACAGTGTAGATAGACACACACACACACACACACACACACACAGTGTAGATAGACACACACACACACACACAGTGTAGATAGACACACACACACACACAGTGTAGATAGACACACACAGTGTAGATAAACACACACACACACACACACAGTGTAGATAGATACACACACACACACAGTGTAGATAGACACACACACAGTGTAGATAGACACACACACACACACAGTGTAGATAGACACACACACACAGTGTAGATAGACACACACACACACACACACAGTGTAGATAGACACACACACACACAGTGTAGATAGACACACAAGATAGACACACACACAGTGTAGATAGACACACACACTAATATAGTGCAGTATTGCACAGATGTGTTATAGGCCTCAGTGTGTGTGTGGCTTACTGAAAGAGAGAGTGTCCCTATAGGGTGAGATCACTGTCTATGAATCCTCTCTCCCCCTCATCCCTTCTCCCTTTCTTCCTCCTTCTCTCTCATCCCCTCACCCACGGGTGTTAAAGGTGAAGCTCAGTTCTCTCTCTCTCTCTCTCTCTCTCTCTCTCTCTCTCTCTCTCTTTTCTTTAAAAGCAACAATCAAAAGAGCTTGAAGGCTGCAATGTCAAACACAGCCACTAGGAGGCTGCTGAGCTGATAATGGATTACAAAAACTGTGTAGGAGAGACCAAAACAGGCAAAGTGGAGTCACTATAAATGTGTGCGTGTGTGTGTGTGTGTGTGAGACTGACACAGAGAGCGTGTGGTGTGTGTGTACACAATCGTAGTCACAAACAGCCTACTACAGAGATCCAAAGGCAAAAAGGTCAATAATGAATATTAACAGAATGACAAGAGAATAAGGCTCGATAATGTGCAAGACTTTGCAATGAATAACAAAATTGATGGGTATAAAGCCTCTTCCGGAAACTAGGCAAGACACAAATTGTCATAAATTGAAGCATGTTGCCAGCAAGCATGATGGGTATAAAGCCTCTTCCGGGAAAATAGGCAAGACATAAATTGTCATAAATTGAAGCATGTTGCCATCACGCCTGTGACGCATCGCATAACATCGAGTGTCGGCTTGCTTACTGAAAGGACGTCCGTATTGGATCAGTACCGGGTGTCGGCTGATACTCAGAGCTCTGATATTTTTGCGCGTGTGTGTCTGTGAGTGTATCTGTGTGTACCTTATACGCTGCCTCTCTCATAAACTGCTTTGCCGGCATTTTCCAGATGGCTGGAACAGTGATGACCCATCTGACGTCAGCGTTATCAAAATCCGCCCCCGCCTGGTCGCTCAGCTCCTACAGCCAATCAAAGCGCAGCATAAGACAGACGCCAACATCAACACCTGTACACATAGCTACGCAGTAAAATGTGATTTACTTTGAGAGCCTGTTCCTTGAAGAAGGCCAGCGCGTAGGCAAATATATCCAACGCCTTCACTTTCTTTCCGTTGGCTGCGTGGAGGTCTGTGTCGATGGACAGATTCTGGCGAGGAAAATAAACACGTAATAAAACCCAATGATCTTGCAGAGGGCCGCAATATGAAAATGAACCCATTAATCAGTCCCTAAATGTGTTACTGTGTGCTGTGATCATCCTGACCAATCAGACGCTTCAGATGAGAGTTTCGGTGTACTTTGATGAATCACGGTTTTCAAACATTCCAACAAACAGAATGTGTGTGTGTGTGTGTGCGCGCGCTTACCGCAGTGGTATGAAGTTTCATTTTAAATTTCTCCAGGTAGAGCCACTGCTTCGACTCGGTGGGGTCCAGATCGTGGTAGAAGTCTCTCGCTGCATAACCAAAACTATGGAACTTCTTGTCTGGACTCAGCAGAATGGTGGTCGGCGTCTTCTGATTGGACACTCCCGGGTCTCCGCCTTCCCAGCGCCTAGCGACAGGAGCACATCGACCAATGTGTCAGAATGTGGCTGCATGAGCCAATTCAAAAACCAGTGTCTACATCCCAAACGCTAGCGTTCATGTCTTGATAGCTGTGTGCATTACCCATAGTGCATTGTGAGCAATGGCTGCAAGCTGGTTTACAAATCTAAGGCTCGAATGATTGAAATGAAGAGGAAAGTAGCGAGGTTATCTGTAACATATAGGTAGAGATCATATGTGTTTGCCATTTGTTTATTAGGTTTACTTGAGTGTGTTGATTCCACAATGACCCACTCAGACATTATGAAAAAGGGAGAGACAGAGAGAACAAGCTAAATTATTCAGGGACTTTTGCCATGCAGGCAGAGCAATCAGTGCAGTCAGAGAGGCCACCATACCAGCCAGTCACAAGAGAACTGGGATATCTCAAACCCCACATGGAAATGTAATTCCCAGTTGATCTGGCCTACATAACAGCTTTAATACTATACACATCATTATATTACATGCAGTAGTGTCTAAAAGACTGGGTCCACTAGCAAGAACGTTTTTTATATTTTACCAAAGACTGTTATCATTTATCAAATTCAAAATTTTACACAGATCATACTTGTTATTCAATAATACATTAATTAAAAACGGCGACGGACACATCTTCAGCTGTTTGAGAAATTCCCATATGAAATCTTTCAGAATAACCTGTTCACACGCTATTTCACGTTTTCAAACTTTAGTCATGCCATATAATTCATTCAAATGATGACACATTATTACATTACATGCATTATTGCCGCTATGCTTTCAGTCAATAAGAACTTAGCTTCTTTGACACACTAGTTGAACCCCTGGTTTGACCACGCCCAATGTGGCTGTGATATGCTAGAAAAAAATAGCGCATGTTCCTGAGGAAGGATGGCTGATTCTACAGCAGAGAATGAGGCAAGAATGCCCGAAATCTAAAATTAGGCTGGATTCTAAACCTTCAATGTGATTCTCTGGAGTCCGATCTCTTCAGTGAGTCCTCAGTGAACCACAGACGCCTGCTTAAGAGCTCAGAAAAGAAACGCTTTGAGTTCATTTCCAGATTTAGAGATCTGTTAGTTTAATCTAAATGAAACAACTTCAGAGGCTCATTGCTGAATATGTGTGTGTGTGTGTGTGATGAAAGCACCGCACTGATGTGAGTGAAATGGGTGTGACATTGGTGCTTTTCAAACCCACTTGGTCCAATACTGAATTTATGTTAACGCCACCCAAGACCCCGTCTTGGCGCAGACGAAACGTCAAAATGTTTTTTTCCTAAATTCAAGCAAAGAGATGAGAAATTAGCTGATATGAACACTATGTCCTAGAGATTCACAGATGAATGAACACCCACCACAGCACACGAGAAGACAGAAAACATTTGTTGTAAGTTAGCCAGCCAGTTATTTCTACCACTAAAGTCACACTCGGTTTTTAAAGGGAACCACACCTCTTGATAATACATTAATTCTAACCCCACCCCTTTTTACAATCACCGCGCTCTTCGCCAGGTTACCGGCTGCGTCAATGCTCACAAAAATACAGAGAATATTTCTGCAACCCCCGCATGCACCAATGCTGCGCATGCGCCTTATCTGCGCTTGCGTTATGATCATGAAAATAGGGCTCTCGGACTTTAACCTTGACCTGCGCCTTGTTTTTTACTCTTTTCTCCAGCTAACTTAATTAGCTAGCTAGATCAGTTAGTTAGCTATTTCCGGTAAACACTTGTTTTGTAAAAAACAACAACAACAAAATACTTGTTTTAGACTTGTGCAGTCTAAAAATGATTCATGGTTATGCATCAGTCAGGGCAGGTTTGTTTCTGAGTTATCTGGCCAACTACTGTAAGTTAGCAACTAAAGGACATTTTTGCAGTCATTCTTAGTTCCAATTCTGGAAGAAGAAAAAAAGTGTGGAAGAAGAAAAAAGGTGTGCGTTTATAGCAGGGAAAACACTATTTTGTGGACGGTATCCTGTTCTCAGGACTGGGACTGGGAGCTGAAGCATCCTGGTGACGACACAAACAGGCAAAAATACGTTTCCAAAAATATAAAATTCCAAAAATTATTTACATTCCTGGCTAAATTCAGAGGAATTCCATCTGTCTACCCACGCATCGGTTGATCTATTTATTAACCCGTTCAGCTGTTTGTTGCCAAACTGACCTCTGGGGGTCAAAGGTGATCTCTTGGGTTTAGGTCAGGGCTGGAGTGCAGCTGATTTTCTGGCTTTAGATACACACACACACCCTCACCCTCACACACACAACACACACACACACACACACACACACACACACACTGGCGTCTATAAATACATTTTAATAGGGCCTGTAGGTGCTTAGAGACAAATGAGAAAGACTGAAATAGAGACTGAACCAGAAGCTGGGCTCAAGATTACACAAGTGCAGAACACAGAGAGAGAGAAAGAAAGGAGGAGGGAAATACGGAGAGAAATGGAGAGGGATGGACAGAGTTATGGTCTGTGACTGACAAAGTCCATGCAAATCCCCCCACCCCCAACCTGTTCACGTCTTCTTTCAACGACAGTCATGAAAATAATCCGAGTTGTTTTTGTTGTTTTGGTGACAAAATGATGCTCGGCTCTTGGTTCCAGACCAGCAGAATTTTGGTGAACGAGACGATTTTGCCGTCCGAGTACAAGCGGGACGGTTCCAGATTAGGCACCGGCACCTTACCAGTGGAAAAGGGTTATCAGCTATCTCTATCCTCCTACTCCCGCTCCCTCTCTCACTTTTTTCTTTCTCCCTCCCTTTCACTTTGTTCAGCCGTCTCTTTCTCTCACCTCATGGTGTGGATGCACTCTGGCTCTTTAGTGAAAGCGTAGGCATAGCCGCTGGACGTGGTGCCGAAGTCGATGGCTACCACCACAATGAACGAGTGAGTTTCCGGTTCATTCTGCTCCGAATCCTTCTGCAGAGAGAGACAGAGAGACAGAGAAAGGATTTCAGTTTCTTCATCAGATGGTTAGAGGATCCTGACAATGAGCTGTGTGGCTTTGTTTGGTTTCGGTTCTCTTTTACGACATGTCCAATGCTGACTTTATAAAATCTTACATGGGCTTTATAAATAATTCAATAAATTACATCAAATCAGATTATTTTTACTGCCTTTACTGCATAAAATTGCTGAATGATAATCCAACTTGCAATAATACGTATAAAAAAAATATTGTGCAAATGGCTAACAAAAAGGCTCACTTCAACTCCTCTATTATTGTCGAAAGAGAGAAAGACCACCACATCGAGAGGCTCACCAGTGTGTGTGTCGGGGAGAGAGGCGTGATGCCTGGGTCGCCAATGCTCTTTGCAGGCGACGGGGCAGCCATTGCATCTGAAACACACAAACACACAGACAGAAATTAGATAAATGATTGTGCTATACACCGATACAAGGTGCAATACTTCATATTACATGACAGATTACAATTACAATTACATTGCATTGTCTGGGAACTGTTAGAGCGGACATACACTGTGCAATATTTGCCCCCTTTCGAGCTCCTGAATGGTTTTACCAGTCGGGACAGATGTGTTAGCAAATCGTCGATGCTTGTGTTGTCACTGCTTACAGCGTATGAGATGTATTACGACCAGTGTGCCTTACTGGCTCCCGATGGCATTTTAACTCACGTTGACCAATCAGGAAGCGCCTTTCTGTTAATGCTTTTGCAAGTATGGCTGCTTATCGTGTTGCGTGGAAAATAAGACAATCCAGTGGAATTATGGAAGGAGAACCTGTCGCTCTACAACATTTCTCCTGAAAACGATCATGACCGGGTCCTAGCTCAATAAAATAAATAAATATTGAGGAAATATCAATCTATCTATCAATCCATCCATCCATCTATTAATCTGTCTGTCCGTCAATCTCTTTTAATATGCAGTGTGTATGTATTTATCTCTACAATCATGTATCCATCCATCAATCAATCTATCTATCTTTTCTCCTCACTCTAAATAACTGTCATGAGTAAAATACAAACACACAATTAAAAGAACTATTAGCACCCCTACTACGACGCAGGCTTTGCCGATTAAACACAAAATGTGGTGTGTATAATTTTTTAACAAATCTGAAAGTAGGACGGCAAAAAAAAAAAAAAAGATACAACAACCAAGCGGATACAACAACCAAAGAGGAAGGCCACACTTTAATCCTTCTATTACAGCGCTTAAGTTTCACATTTTATATTTTCTGACCATAAAAAAAAAGAAGCATCAAATCTTTTAAAAGCCTTATCCAGCTAATGCAGGCACTCTTCTCGGCAGTGACATTTGAATCGAATTAGAGCTTGTATTTATCCAAAAGCCATCATCTTCATTAGTGTGGTCTAATAGAAGCAAAGCGAGTCACCGCGTTTTTATCGCTCGGCAGGAGGCCTCGTAATCTTGTCGTTTTTTTAGCCCTCAACACTCGTCCCTTTTTTCTTCCAGCGCACCCCATACTGTGCTAAAGCGTGTACAGACACTCGTCAGGACGCTCTTCAGTTTGTAATTATGGCCCGAGTGACTGGCTACCTGCGGCTTAACACTCTCTCACAACTCGGCTACTATGCCATTATTGATAAAAAAAACTAAAATAAAAAAAAAACTAAAAATCAACAAAGGATGTGTAAAATGATTGTCCATAATGATGAATGCCAGTAAGTGGAGCATTATTCTTTTGATGTTTGCTTTAGTACCTTTTTGCCCACAAGCTTTGATGTTTGCAGGCTAAGAAAATAAAGTCTGTTTATATGACAATGGTGAAAACAGAACGTCGACGTTGTTAGGGCTGATTGAGCGAAGGTTGATTAGTGCGCTCATTACGCCCTATTTGTGTGAGCAAATTATAGCCGTGCTTCTTTTAAATCCACAAATTTTCATGATATGAAAAATTGCAGTTAGAAAACAAACATAAGTGATGTCTTTTTAAAAACAGGTTACAGAAAAACAGCAAGCGGTCCAAGATAAGTAAAACTATTGATTCATCAGCTGGCATTCCTGCTGCTGTTTTTTTTAGTTCCTTACACTTGTTTTTGTTTGCTTCCACATAAACATTTGTTCATGAGAGAAAATTCAGTCAGCGATTTCCATCAACACAAATTGTCCCAATCGACATGGATAAATGAACTGTACACCTGTTTTTACCGTGTTATAGCAAAAGTGTTTAATTCTAAAGTGGATAGAGAAATTTCTGAAGTAATAGAACACTTCATCCGATGCACAGGTACAATACAGAGAAGAAGAAGAGGAAGAAGAAGAAGAAGAAGAATTTTTGTATAGAACCTCTCACACTCAAGAATGTTTTACCACAGATTGTGCTTTGAAGATTTTACAAAATCGTGTTGCTTTAGTCACAGATCTCATCTGTGCATCAGATGATGTAACTGATTCTTAAAATAGAGCAAACACACATTTGAATGGTGTAAATAAAACACAATTGGCCATAGAGGGAATAACAAGAAAGAAAGACAACATGCATGCATGCACGCGCACACACACATTTCTGGAATGTGATGCATTCTCACAGGAAGCAGCAGAGGTCAGAGGTCAGGCTTCCACTATGGAACTCTGTGGACATGTAATGCAGCATGTAATGCACGCTATTTCAAAAAAGCTGGGAGAACTGTCTCTCTCTCTCTCTCTCACACACACACACACAGAATACTATTACTACATATACCAAAGAAAACTTGGCCTGCAGGGCATCATCTGTGAAATATGTAACATGCGGTGCAGTCGGTATCCATTAGCACAAGAGAAACCTTCATCTCTTTTCAAATATAGCGGCAGAGAAACTTTCCCCTATTTGCAAAGGATCATAATTCTATGGCGTCAAGTCAATTTTTGTCAGTCCGTCCATATATACGTGGGATGAAATTTACCCGTACACACCCCCACCAGCCTTGATTAAGCTACTTTGCATTAAAAAAAAGAACATTCTCAGTAACCTTTACTCATATTTTTTTATACATGACACAAATATGTCAGTGGATCTGTAATCTAAAGTTGCAGAGTTGACCAATTAAACTGTTAAAATGATCTAGAATCATGCCTACAGTCTAAAGTACATTTAACCTCCAATACAAAGCCAACGTTACAGGCCAATATCAGTGCATCATCCCTATGCAAAACTACAGTTTCTATAGAATGGCACAGGACTGTACGGGAAACTGAAAAAGACACAAACATGCGGCTGGCTGCATGAGATCAAAAGAGACAAGTAAGAAAAAAATGTATGGCTACAAAAAGGTTATATATATATATATATATATAAAAATGAGTTATATATTTACTCTTAAGACTTTTCACTGTGATGAAGGTGGGGTACTTTGGGGGAAAATAACTTCCTATAAGATTACATAGTACATCTCCACCATGGATTAAAGAAGAGGTAAACTGAGAAAGAGATACAGGGAAACATAGCCTACCCCTTTTTTTAACGACACTGAACCCGTGAACCTTTTAAAGAAGCGGCCTTCATTTGCACGAGTTTAACAGCTGAAACATTACATCATCAGATGTACACAACGCATAACTACTAACAATTGTGGTGGATTTTACAAGTTTTACTTCTGGCATTAGTATATATAACATATACGAGCGTTCGAAAGTTTGGAACCAATGTTTTCAGTAATATAAACATTGTGTTTCAGATCCATCTATAAAATTATTGTAATATGATTGTAGTGTTATAGTGACTCCAAAATGACTATAAAAGTTTTATAGCATCAAGAGTGATGTTAATATAAACATTAATACCCAGAATGCCTCTCAGTTGGAAAGCGGTGATAAAATCTTTAAAATTATCTTTAAAATCTGGAATTATCCATGTGTAGTCATTTCTCCTTTATCATTAAATTTTTATCATTTCACTTTTAAAATGACTTTTAAATAACTTTTTCCCAAAATACTTTAAACACCAAACAAAACCTCGAAAAAAGAGCTTTAGGTGTGTGGTTTATATTAGATCTACTACACTATAGAAGAGTTTCGTGAATAGAATAATGACTGTTCATAAACTATGACAACGGGTGATTCCACACTTTTGAATATAACAACATATTTTACTATCCAAAGAAAGTTTCTGATTAGGCATGGAACATTGTCGGTGGAAAAGGCCTTATAGAGAGAGAGAGAGAGAGAGAGAGGATGGAGCTTCAAGGGTATGACATTGTTCTATAATGAAATGTTTCAATCCTGCTACTGCAGCTTAAAACACTGTGTGATGCCGATTAACTGCTAAAGTACAATGTGATAAGAGAGCAAGGTACTGAGCAGGGAGTAAGGTGTCAAACACACACACTCACAACATGTACAAACTCAGACGGACATACACGCATATCCCCTGACACACACCCACACATGTACACACACACACACACACACACAAACACATATGCACATACATACACAGACATACAGACCCCGTCACCACATTTGCCACTACAAGTTTGTAATTGTACAATTTACAGATATTACATTAAATAGATGACTGCCTGCCTGACTGACTGACTGACTGACTGACTGACTGCCTGCCTGACTGCCTGCCTGCCTGACTGCCTGCCTGACTGCCTGACTGCCTGACTGCCTGACTGCCTGCCTGCCTGCCTGCCTGCCTGCCTGCCTGCCTGCCTGACTGACTGCCTGACTGACTGCCTGACTGCCTGCCTGCCTGCCTGCCCTGCCTGCCTGCCTGCCCTGCCTGCCCTGCCTGCCACCGTATTTTCGGGACAATAAAAACTAACTAAGAGATACTGGGACAGAAAACAAATGTGAAATGCCTGGCCTCTCTGTTCTTACGTACCGTAGAGGGTTTTAGTGTAGACAATTTTATGATTATTACAGGAACATGTCCATAATGGCATTAATATTTCATATAATTCACTGCTATAAATCCCCACAGGGAAAGAAAGAGATATTGAAACACAATTAGAGAGAGGGAGAGAGAAGGAAAAAAAAAAGACAGATGGAGGGAGGGATGTGTGTGAGGTCATTTCAACCGTAACTCATACACTTCTCATACAAATATGAGCGTCTGCAATATTCAATATTTCAAACATAAACTAAAGCAGCAACTAAATATTTTTTTTAAATCAAAGCTCCCTGCTAAAGTAGAGGCAAAGACACACACTGCAAAGACCCAGCTGGCCCTACTCTTACACACTTACACACACACACACACACACACACGTTTAGGATTGTTTCTCTTTAACCTGTAACCTTTGACCTGTGTGTGATATCACTGACTTCTCGGCAGCGCCGCTCCAGAAGCCGCCCATGGCCACGGTGAAGACGGCGAGCACAAGCATGATGATGATGCTGAAGTCAAAGTCAGGGGTGGGCGGAGCATAGAGCTGTACCTTCATCACACCTGTAAACACCTGACACAAGGGAAGGGGCATAGGAGCTCAGCCACACCCAGTAATGCATAGAGGAACTTACTAACTGAGCTAAAGTCATTAAAACATATTTGTACCTTTTGTGCATCCAGGAAGTCGCTGTATCTCATGAGCGCCAGTGGAATGGTCACCTTCTCATACTCACTGTCATTGGCTGACGGAGTCCTCTGAAAAAAAACACAGATGTTACTGAGGGCAACACTAACTTAGAACCATATCACTGCGCTACAGGAAGTTGGTACAGCGCTACAGGAAGTCGGTAAGACAATACAGCGCTACAGGAAGTTGCGAAGACGGTACAGCGCTACAAGAAGTTGGAAAGACGATACAGCGCTACAGGAAGTTGGTAAGACGGTACAGCGCTACAGGAAGTTGGTAAGACGGTACAGCGCTACAGGAAGTTGGGAAGAAGGTACAGCGCTACAGGAAGTTGGGAAGACGGTACAGCGCTACAGGAAGTTGGGAAGACGGTACAGCGCTACAGGAAGCGAGTCCTAGAGAGCGGCATGGAAATGAGCAAAGTAGTAATACTGTGGATACCAGCGGGATAAAAAATATATATATTTCATGGTAAAAGCGGAGCTTTCCAGTATTTTCACAAGGATGGTAATAAAATAAATGTTAACACTGCGGTAACAGCAATGAAGATGAAGCTATGGGAAGACGGTACAGAGCTATAAAAACTTCTTTCAAACTACGATAACTCATTACCACGCTACAAGAATCTGTTACCGCGCTACGAGTACACGTGTGTGATGTCAGGGTGTGAGGTCATGGTGTGATGTACCATGGCGTCGTTGCTGGCGATGATGAGCGCCTTAGCGCCGAGTTGCTGAGCCACCTGAGCTTTCTGACTGAAGGCACACACTCCCCGCATCACACACACCACCGCATCCTTCACCGAGTCCGGCTTCACTCCCCCCACATCACACAGCACGGTTGACGTCAGGTTCACCAGCCTGTACTGCACCTGCACACACACAAGTTTAGTTTTATATAAAGGTGTGATAACGTATCATAAAACCAGTCAGGATAAGATATGACGCAGTAGCGAGCGCGTGTGTGTGTGCACTGACTTACAGCGTCACTGAGCGAGCTGGAGATGTTGGACCATGATGAGTTGTAAACGAGACAGTACTCTTTATGAAGGGACCCATCAGAGACGTGCAGGACGGCCTCTTGGCACTCGCTCTAAAGGAACAGAAGCCAAAATAAAATATTAAATATTAAATTTACCCACTCAACATGATATTACAGCGCTACAGGAAGTTATTACAGCGCTACGGAAAGTTTTTTTAGTATATGAAATCTTTGAAGAAATACAAAAAGGCGTTACAGCTCTACAGGAAGTGTTACAGCGCTACGAGGAGTGTTACAGCGCTCGTGTTACAGCGCTAGTGTTACAGCGCTACGGGGAGTGTTACAGCGCTAGTGTTACAGCGCTACGGGGAGTGTTGCAGCGCCACGGGGAGTGTTGCAGCGCTAGTGTTACAGCGCTACGGGGAGTGTTGCAGGGGGAGTGTTGCAGCGCTACGGAAAGTGTTACAGGAGGAGTGTTACAGCGCTACGGGGAGTGTTACAGGGGGAGTGGAGTGTTACAGGGAGAGTGTTACAGGGGGAGTGTTGCAGGGAAAGTGTTACAGGAGGAGTGTTACAGTGTTATGGGGTGTGTTACAGGGGGATTCTTGCAGGGAAAGTGTTACAGGGAAAGTGTTACAGGAGAAGTGTTACAGGAGAAGTGTTACAGTGTTATGGGGTGTGTTACAGGGGGAGTGTTGCAGGGGGATTGTTGCAGGGGGAGTGTTGCAGCGCTACGGGGAGTGTTACAGGGGGTGTGTTACAGGGGGAGTGTTGCAGGGGGAGTGTTGCAGGGGGAGTGTTGCAGGGGGAGTGTTACAGGGGGAGTGTACAGGGGGAGTGTTACAGGGGGAGTGTTGCAGGGGGAGTGTTGCAGCGCTACGGGGAGTGTTGCAGGGGGAGTGTTGCAGGGGGAGTGTTGCAGCGCTACAGGAAGTTATTACAGCGCTACGGAAAGTTTTTTTAGTATATGAAATCTTTGAAGAAATACAAAAAGGC
>JAOUQW010000002.1:18403046-18414338 GCA_028565825.1 Olivaichthys viedmensis
TAGAATAAGTCTGTAATGTAATGAAACGTGGAGAAGGTGAAAGGGGTGTGCAGACTTTCCGGCTTGACTGTATAATGGGCATGCTATCAGGACATCGTATGACAGAAAAGCTATATAGGAACACTTGTTATGAACATCCTATATGAAGAAAGGAACTTGGAAGAAAAGTATGCTACTTTAATCTGCGAGATAGTTAGCAAGACCATGGGATTCTATACGCAGTTAGAAAACTGTCTGGAAATGCCAAAGGGTCTTCTGTGCTGCAGGTGACATGTCATGTGATATAGGTGATCTGCATTTTCGAATCGTGAGGGGAAGTCGTGGAAAACATCATTTAAATGCTGGGTATTAATGATTGCATTTAAATGTTTTATCTGAAATTTGAAAATGCCAAGTGTCCCGGTTTTCCATCAACTTTTCCATCATAGGTCTATGAAGAGGGGCAACAAGATGATGCAATGCAAAAGAGCACCAGTCCAACACACACGGCCATAAAGAGACTGAAACACGCACTTGGTATGTCAACATCTAATTCAGTCAAGTTTGTTTTGGCGATACTTACGAATTTCTGGCCTTTTCATTCAGGTTCTCTCACACCATTTCGTATGGCGTAAGCCTCAATACTTCACTATCTAGTTAGCCAGCAATGGTGCGGTCCTTACCTCTCTCAGAGCCTCGGCGTAGGAGCTCATGTCCGTCAGGATGACCAGCACGTGCTTCTCGCACTGATAGGCCAGATACTCGGCTGTCGTCAGAGCCAGTCGTGGGGTGATGATGCGTTCAATCCTGGGGGTGAGAATGCAGGTTCATGACGTCATCAGAAAGTGACATTACAGTAGGAAACTGACTGCCATGCAGGATTACTCCATGTTACTCTTTTTTGTTTAATTTGACTACAAACAGTGAAAGTATTTGCGCTCACTAACAATTCAGATCATTTAAACAATGTGTTGCCACTTGTAGGCCTTTCATAGTTAATATTTTCGTAAAAGTAAAAGTTCGCCTTGACTCACGTAGGGTCATTGGCCAGATTCAGGAACAAGCAGACGTTGTCCATGGATCCGTTCTCCTCGAAATCCGACTTGAAGAAACGGGCAGTCTCCATGTTGACCTGAAAGGGAATAGAATTAAACTTTAAAGCTTCGCATCTTTTGAAAAATTGGAGTCCAAGAGGTAATGTCAGCCCTTTTCTAACATCCTGCTTATGGAGAACGCAGGGATTTCACCCATTTTCTGAACACCAATAACCTAAACCCCTCGCACTATTCAAATAAGCCCCTACAAAAGGTAATTTCCTGCCAAAGGAAAACCCAAACCTTTCTGAAGCAGGTTTAACACTTCAGCCAGCCTGAGCATGAAATCGGGGTATAGTGTTACACGCGCTGAATGCACAACACATTAAGCACAAACACCCAAACCAGCAGCAGAAGCCCAGGTCAGTGACATTACTAGCCCAGGTTAATGGAAGCCCTTCACACCTGAATGTGCAGGTGAACGTGACACCTGACCCGGCTAATGCCGCTCTGAGAGGACAGACTGTGGCCAATGAGGCGACAGTAACACACGCTTAGAGGTGGGGGTGTGAGAGGTTAAGGTAGGGTTAATGGGAGGATTAAGTCACATGGCCGGACACACAGGGATTTTTTTCTCTCCTGTGTCTAGACACGGATAACGCCTGGTCTTTTGCTTAAAAGGCCCTACACAGAAAATCACTAGTAAAATTGGCCTGTGGAGTAGCCAAGGAAGAGCTTTGTTTATATACGTGGATGTAAAACTACATTTCTATACTTATGTACTTTTTCCTATTTGTAAAATCAACGAGAAAGTACAAAATGTTTTTAAGAAACAGAGAAACGAATAAAAGGTATGTGGATAAGCAACAATTTCTGCAGTAGTCCTTAGTTACACCGAAACTTAATGTGTTAGTTGGGGGGAAATAAATGTGAAATATGAAAACACCACACAAGCATTTTTTTTTTTTTTTTTTTTAGACCTGTCTAAAGCCTGCTGTTGTACTAAAATGGACAGAAACAGGACATCAATGCAAAATTCGCCTCACCACTGTCTGAAAAACTGATAAAACACTTTTTTTTTTTAGGAAAGGTCTGTGTAAAGGAATCAAATGAGGGCGTGTGGATAAAGGTTGGTTTTTATGGTATACCTTTAAAGTTATACACATACTATCATAGATAGACGTACTTTATTGATCCCCAAGGAGAAATTTGGGAAATATGCTGAATGCAGCTGTGAATTAAGATAAAACAGTGTCTAGACAAGGATAAAGCCCAGTCTTGTACTAAAACAGGAGAATCAGCATGTCAGTACCAAATCTGCCCGAAGAACGAGCACAAATAAATTACGTTTATTTAATTTGATATAGTTTATATAATTGTGTAAAACCAATTAAGGGGGGGCAAAAGAAATTAAAATGAGCTTTTCACAGAAATGACAAAAAATAGGGTATATTAATATTAAGGGTATACATTTTTTGCCATACTTTATAAATTGCACACAGACCATCATTGGAGAAAGATGCTAAATTAGGACGCAGGTAAATATAAAACAAGGGGAAAGGATGACTTCAGCGCTCACCCCCATAGCAGCGAAGACGATGGCAAAGTTCTCTGAGCTGTAATCCATGACGTCCTTTGACTTCCGCACCAAACCAGCCTGGCGACAGATCTGAGCCGCAATCTGAAAGCAAACACAAAAAAAAGGAACATGAAAACCTGTTTCTGAAGGTATTTAACATATTTTTTCCCCCCTCTTTCAATGTGAAAAAATTCCAGACCTTTTCAAGACCCTTTCCAGACTTGTTGAGTTTTCTTAACTTTTAAAAGTTAGTAACCATCATGAAATGCATTATGCATTAGGCAGGCTGCATTAGTGCGGAAAATTAGGAAACGTCGGCTATAGGACCTTAAATGTCCTGTATCTTACTGTGACAACAGAATATCCATATCTTTTCCAAGTTTTTTACTAAATGTCTATACTTCTCCAGGTCTGGAAATGAGTGCCTTTAAAATTCCATACGTTTCCAGACTTTCCAGCCGTGTCTCTGATCAGAGTTGACACATGGCTGAACTCTGACCCTGAACACCTGTTTCTATTCGAGGCTGGGTTTTACTTTCTTTATTAAACCTATTAGTATGACCACCATCACACAGACACCAGTTCCCATTAATGGAACCACCAAATATCCTTCAGTTACTTCACATACGATCTACTACCAAGTCTGAACTTCTCTACCGAGTTCCTGGGTTAAGTTAACCTAATACGAGTGTACACAGGACTAATACAACTGCTGTATAGCCATTCCAGGAAGTTAAAACAGGACCAAAATGGTAAACGTCTCAAGAAAAACAACAAGACTGTAAAATCGATACACTAATCTATTCACATAATACATGTAATCCTGCGTTGCTATTTGTTAACCGAATCTTAAGTTACTTCCAATTTTTATAGTAATAATAATCAATTGCAAGTGATGAGTTACTTTTTAGTTTATTAGGTATCGATCACCCTCTGAAAAGAACCTTTTTCACAGGGCAAAGACATTAAAAAAACAAAAACGCAGATGAGTGATGACACCGAAATCAGTGTTTGCTTTAAACCAATGTTTCCTAGTTCAGGTTGCTTGCTTGAAAATAGCTATTTTAATCTCACAAAAAGCGTGTTAATGAGCTAGGTTCCTCCAGGACCGTGACTAAGAAGCGCATCTGTTTCAGACCAAATGTTTCTTGATTCAGAGTCATTGCACCTCAAGTCCAAAGAGTGCTAGATTAGGGCAGGAGTGTTGGGCAACTGAGCCGCATTCTGCCTAAAATACACACGACACTGGCTATTCCTAATGGATTATTATACTTTGGCCACCTTTTAGACTCCACTGATTCAACAGGGTAAAGCTTATATATTAAAACAACAGACATCCCTAAAGGGGAAGTAGAAGCAACATGATATTAATACACAAACCAGTCGATGTGCTTTAGATCTAAAAATATCTGATTGTGGCTTCTTTAGCTAACAAATGAATTAGCCAAATGTCACACTAAGCAATTCATACAACAACATAACAGGCCTACTGCGACAAATACTAGCAATCAAAGTCAATACTTGAATAATTAACGTCCAGAAATGACGACTTGATGAAAGCTTGCGCCGAAACGTGTTGGTTAATAAAGTTGTTCCATTTATTAGCCTTGTACTCGTCTGTATTTTCTTTCACTTCACGTCCATGGGTTTTTCTTTGTGTATTCTAAAAGCTCCACAGCTCCTGCCGACATGCTGTAAAAAATGTCATGATGTGTTTGCAAAATTGTCCCCCTGACCCACTTCGGTTCTGACAAGCAGCGGCACCACAGGGAGAAAACAATTAAAGCTCCTCTGCCTAATAACAGCAATCATGGAGTGCTGTCTCACAAACACACACACACACACAGAGTTGACTGTGCCTTCTTCACAGCAATGGGCAGCAGGTTAGAGCTGGGCATATTTAAACACATTTCCTGTGGCCAAATAGCTGCACCATCATTATCCAGCTGATCAACAGCATGGCCTGCAACGATAAGCCCATTTCCTTGTTGAGCTTGGCAATTTCAGTTCAAGATATAGAAATAAATCATCTTATCGCTAGGCTGAGATAATCTGCAAATAACCTAAATTTCAGCAAATTGCATCTTCAAGCTCCTCTTCGCGCAAGCGTCAACAGACCTTAGACTTCAGACTCACAGAAGCAAGCTTGTAGGATTTTATACGAGCCAACTAAACGATTCAAGTTATTGGTTTTAGAGGTTCCAGTTTTTCCACAGGACTTCGCAACCACAGTTTGATACAAGAGCCTTTTTTTTTTTACATAAATATTTGCCAGTAATGCAACCCCATGTTTAAAAAAAAAAAAATGCCCCAGTAAGTCTCAACTTTATGTCATGTCCTTTGTCTTCGGTGGGTTTATTAGCAGGTTGCATAGCAGCTGTAGAGCTGAGCATGTCATGGATTTAGAAAAAAATTGGAGTATTAACTGACCCATGTAGGCCAGTTTTTTTCCCCAATCATTTACTTAAATCCATGTAAAAAAGTGTTGGATGATTTATTGCCAAAAGGTCTGTGTGGTTTTTTTTGCAGCTATTTGATCATGTTGTACATGTAAACACACTGTTTTTATATTGTTAATCAATTATCATATGATAATTTAATATCAGCACTAACTTTTTTTTTTACTAAGTAATCTTGAGCCTAGATGAACACACAGTAAAACACACACACACACACACACCTCGTTATGTGGAAGGCCAGCAGCAGAAAATATGGGGATCTTCTGTCCTCTGGCGATGCTGTTCATGCCATCGATGGCAGAGATGCCCGTCTGGATCATCTCCTCCGGATAGATACGGCATTGAGGGTTGATGGGCTGGCCTGGAAAAGGTCACAGGTCACAGGGAGGTCATTTAACACATGCGCAGGGCAGAAACGTCACCATGAGGATGGATCTTTTGGATAAGGTTGAAATTGGGTAGCTTTGTGTGTCCTTAGAAGCCTCACGCTCACAAACACCATGCAAGCAAGCAATCCTCTTCTTAAGCTTACAATTCACGTTGAATGTCACACAAAATGGAAAACTGTGCGACAGCCATTGCTGTTAAATGTCTTAATATACAAAACAGATGTACCACATTCATCTGTGTTTCTTTCAGCCTATTCAGGGACATTTATGAGACGTTAAGGCATCAGAAACTAACCTTCAGACCTACAAAACCTTCATGTGTTATATAAAAATAAGAAAATGAAGCTCTGGATTAAAGGTTTTTATGCATTTCCATTATAAAATATTAAACACGTAATTAGAAGCTCTACTCAAAACATTAATTAAAAAACACATAGGCCCTTCGTAGACAATTATGACAGGTTCCTGTAGATATGCAATTTTACGAGCTACACACAACACAAAGGCCACAGTGCCACTCCATATTAGCACAAGAGCGGTCACAACTAAAGTGCTTGAGCAAAGCAAATAGATGTACTGTTTTTGTTTTGACCAAATACATCTGAAACGTAGGGCTGAAAAGAATTATCGCTATCCTTTAAGTGCCTTTCTACTGATGATGATCTACAGACGGGTGACAAATGAAAGGAAAAAAGCTGAATAAATGAGTGCATCCACAGGGCACGAGGACTCACTGAACGGTTTGATGAGGATGAAAATGATGTAAATCATATGTTATGGCCTTCAGTCACCAGATATCAACACAACTGAACACCTACGGGAGATTTTTGAGCGACGTGTTAAGACAGCGGCTCTCCAACACCATCATCATCATCATCAAAACACTGACTGAGGGACTATCTTTAGGAAGAACGGTTCTCCATCGGTTCCTCCAGTACAGTTCCAGAGACTTGTAGAATCTACGCCAAGGAGCATTGAAGATGTTCTGGCGGCTCGTTGTGGCCCAAACACCCTCACTAACACTTTATTCAGGTTTTTCCTTTAATTTGTCACCCGTCTGTATTTGCTCATTGACTTTGAGGCATAATTATGCACTGCAATATGTAGTACAATTAAATAAGACAAAAGACTGAGGACATGCAGTTTGGTGCCTTCTCAACAAGGTTAATAAGATGATGGAGTTAATAAACTCTTTATTTCTGACAGGGCACCCGTGGATGTTTCGTGACGCTGAGACTGACGACCCAATGCTGGTGAATAATAAAGAGATGTATTTGCCCAATGCACTGGAAAATGGCCAAGTATCGGTGGTCAACATCATGCTACCAGGTAACTACCTCCGAGTGCCTGTGTGTAGGTTTGTTTAGCTGGGGAAGATGTGTAACTCTGTCTGTTGTACTCTAGTAAGTGCCCAGTTGTTCAGTGCAGGACTTTTCTGCAGTGTATGAATTTCGGACTGTCGAATACCTTTAAAAATTGCATTTGAATTTCAGTTACTTTTAGTGCACCAGCCAAATTTTGCCAATTTGCGCCCGTTTTTACCTATTCGGGTCTTAATATCTACAGATCTACTCGTTGTACAGTAGTCATTCCTAGCTTCAATGAAAGAAGGGCCTTCAAATACATCGAGTTAAATTCTTTAATTGTCCTAATTCATATTAATTCTGAGAATAGGAAAGACAGGCAAAATGTTTAAAAACAATTCATGAATAAAAAAAAGGCACATAATGATTTTTTTGTTTTGTTTGCAGTGTAAATTTGTATGTCAGAGTCCTGTAGTAAACTCCTCTACAACATGTGTTCAAAATTGGGTGCAGATATTTAAAAGCATTCGGGTTATAGAGAGCAATTTCTACAGGGTGGATTTTTACACAAAACCTCGCAAACTATCCAAATAAAAAAAAACTGTTTATTGTTTATTAATTAATGTCTGTGTGCTATGAATTAGAGGCTTTTACTTGTAAATGGCAAGTAATGTAGCGGTAAAATCCGTTTAAAAATTAGTATTTGAATATTAATGAGGTAAAAATGTCTGAATTTTATTCTACCAAGAGACGAGCAAACATTCCCGTTTCTACTGTATAAAACACGGGAGGTGAAAAATGACCGAAATCCAAACCGTTTCCACTCGAGGGGGGCTTTTCGGGAGTGATGATGTCATCACATGTATTATTTAATTCACTAGTTGTAAAGTTAGGGGCTTCCCGCCATGCTATCTCTGGTGGTCGCCCTGGGACAGATCTATACTGCCGACTGACACGCTTCTTTTCCTATGGCAAGCCACAGGCTCATTTGATCACAAACGTTTGGGGGAAACGCATTTCTATAGACTTGTGTTGGGCGACTAAAAGTAAAACACGGAGTCTTAAACATTCGAATGTGTAAATATTATGTACATTTTTGAATAGTATTCGAATAGTGAAATTCGTTTTTGACAGCCCTAATATGAATGCATGTAGGGTAGTGGATCAATACGTGCGTCTGTTGTGGCTATTTATGGCTTATTCGACAAATTTGTGTGTGTGTGTGTGTGTCAGTGTTTTCCCTGCACGAGCGCTGTCTACAGGTGGTGAGGAAGCTGGTGCGTAGTGAAGATTTCTCGCGGTTAGAAATCGCTCGGTGTCTACAGGAAGATCTTGCTCAGATGCCGAGCATCCACTCCGACCTGCAGCGCATCAGCCAGAGAGTGGAGCTGAGACTCCTGCAGAACCGAGAGCCACAAAACACCTGAACGTGTGGACATGGTGGTGACACGGAGGCTGTCTTTATTATTCCACCCTCAAACATGTATTTAACACACACACAGTCCAGAGAAAGACGGCTTGTTCCTTGAATAAAAGGGACAAAATACTGGAAAGCTGTTTGGGTGTGCAAAGACCAGGCTTGCATCTGACTTTAAAAGGACGATTAGATGTGTTTCCATCCCAGGAACCTTTTCAGGAACCCAGGAATTTCTTTCTAAGGACCACAGAAACGTGAGGCGCAGTTTCCACCGGAGGAACCAGGGTTGATTTTGAGTATGTAGACTACTGTGTAGGAAGACCAAAGATGCATTTTAATAAATCATTCAATTTCTAGAAAATAGTTTGAAGATAAAAAAATGACCCAGAAAAATGTTTTCCTCCTTGTCGTGTGTGTTTAATACATTTCAGCAGCTATCTTATGCAAATACGACTCTGTATTTGTTTGGGTCATAAATGGCAAAACTCGTGACATGCTACTGTTACTGCATTGTATAGTAATATATGACATATATAATATTTTGGTATAAAACTGAAAGATGCCTTCTGAAGAATTGTAAAATTGAAATATGCAGGGCCATTACTTTACTTTTTTTTTTTACTATTCTGTTCTAAAAACAAAACAAATATTAAAGTTTGGCCGTTTATATTATTCAGTGTTTTTGCATTTCTTTGGAAAACCATATTACAAATATACCACTCGAGTTAAGATCAATATATAGGTGTGAAGCAGAACAGTTTGGTTTTATGTCGTCTCTCGTTTTTATCATATATATATTTTATTATATGATTATTAAAAATCGTGCATTTAACAACCAGTCTATTAAGACACGATGGAAGCGGTAACATGTAACAAACAATGCAGATCAACCAAATAGCTACCTAACTAGCTAAAACCATTAGAAAAACCAAAAGATTATTTTTCAGATTGAACTTATTGCCTTTTATCTGGTTGATTAAAATGTGATCTTACTGAGGCCACGCTACACTGATTAACCTGTTTATTAGGCGCATCTACTACATAGGTGTACAATGACTAACATTAGTCCATCTGTTGCTTTACATAATTTGTCAAGAAAAAGAAAAAAGAAAGTGTCTAAATGAGTTATTTCATTTAAGGGTGCGCGCGCTCCCGCCGCGGCACGTGCACGCGCCGGCTTAAACCCCGCGCCATTTGGACCTCAAGAGGTCAAGAGGTCAAGTGTACGCGCTGTCTGTCTGGCAGAGGTTAGGCTTTCTGCTTTACAACTAACGCGCGAACGACTTGCAATAATTTATATTCATATGAAGTCGGTTAGCCAAGGTTGGCACGAACCGTGCAAGTCCGACGCCATGCGATCATTTATTTAATCAGCAACGCGAGCGCGTTTTGGTATGGGGTTGTTCGATTCCGGACATTCCGGAGTCGATTCCGATTCCGATTCCGAGTGTTGGGAATCGATGGCGTCCGCAATAATTCTTGTCCACAACGAACTTGTTGACCTTTAGGTCAGTTTGTGAATAGATGCTCGCGTTACAGTGACCTCATGTCAGTCGCCATGCGACGTCACGAGTCAGTGACTTGGTGCGAACCACGGCCATGGTGTGAATCGACTCCAAAGCGTTCGACTTTCGATTCCCCAGTGGACTGAGCTCGGAGAATCGACTCTTCTTGTGATCGACAGGTAACGCGTGTCAGTGCGCTTGCGCGGGGAATGACGTTATTTTTTAATTTATTAATTTACTAACTCACCAATCGAACTCCGCGTTCAGTTAACACGTCACGGTGCACATTATATTTATAGAAACATGCATTAGTATGATATGTTTATATGTACTTGTTTTAATTTCAATATTAAAGCTGGCCGCTCGTTAGACGCCTTCACGAAGTCGACTCGTTTAGCACGTGGCAGAGAGGCGCGAGCACGCAGTGGCCATGGCAACCACTCGGGTCTGCCGGCTAGCGAGTTAGCTAACGCTGTGCGATCGTTTATTAGATATTCTATTATTTACAAAACGCTTGGCATGTTCGTGTTTTAATCTGTAGCTGCGCGTGATCCCCCACGTTAGCTACAAGTCTGTTTGTTTGTTTGTTTGTTTAACGTGAGCGTCACGTGTCCCCGCGCTTTCCCTCGCTGCTAGCCAGCGTGAAGATCGGCGTTGTTCGTTTTCCGGACATTTTAGAGTCAACTCCGAGTCTAAGAGTTGGGAATCGAAGGAGTCGGTTCTACAAAAAAAAAAAAAAAAATCCTTCACGCTTAACTTGCATGGCAATAAACCGTGTTAAATTTGAGGTCCGTTGTCTGAGTAAACCGTTCCAGTTGAGCCATTGTCGGCCCTCCCAGTGATTTGGTGTGAACCACGGACGCGTGAATACATTTCGCCGCGTGGAATCGACGCCAAAGCGTTTTGGGCCCCTCGACTTTCGATTCCCAGTGACCTGGGAGTCAGAGAATCGACTCCTTTTGGGATCGACTCCTGCGTTTCTGCCTTTCGCTCGTGAGTGAAACCCTAACCCTAGTTATTTGTTTTTGTTTTTTAGGACTTGAACTTTCAGTTAACGCTCTAAGGTGTAATGCATTATATTTATAAAAGCATGCACGTTAAGCTGTATTAGTGCGATAGGATTGTGTTTACGACTCCACGTGCTGATCTCGGTACTAGCCGCGCGGTTTTTTAATGTAAAGTCGTCAAATGCCGAACTGTGACATTTATTAAACAAACAGCGAGACGTTAAAGCTGTTCTCTCTCGTGATGGCGCAGGGTTACATCCTCAGAGTCAAACGCAATGTTCTGATCAATAAAATACACAGTAGTGCTACAAGCTACAAGCTAACAGTGGAATGTGTAAGCGGTAAAGCTAATGTTAGCTAGTTATAGTTTAATGTTAGTTATAGGTTAATGTTAGTTATAGGTTAATGTTAGTTATAGTTTAATGTATGTTAGTTATAGTTTAATGTTAGTTATAGGTTAATGTTAGTTATAGGTTAATGTTAGTTATAGGTTAATGCTAGTTATAGGTTAATGTTAGTTATAGTTTAATGTTAGTTATAGATTAATGTTAGTTATAGTTTAATGTTAGTTAGTTATAGTTTAATGTTAGTTATAGTTTAATGTTAGCTAGTTATAGTT
>JAOUQW010000002.1:18422888-18435947 GCA_028565825.1 Olivaichthys viedmensis
CATCATAAAAACTGAGGCAGCAGACTTTGTGAAAATTTATATTTGTGTCATTCTCAAAACTTTTGGCCACGACTGTACATTTTCTATTCCTTAAATCTCATTTGAAAGTGTGTGTGCGTAACGAAGGAACTTATTAACTCTGTATTATACTTGTTCAATACATACTTTTAACATACTTTTCAGTTCGTGTGAAAAGTTACAAAGGTTAAGTTAGGGTTAGGAGCGGGGTTAGTGTTAATACCTTTTCTTACGACTTCATTTATATGACATCGAACAAAATCAAACCACATCACCTTCGCTTGTTTGAATTCGCACAAATCGCTCATGGGATCAGGCTGGTGGGTGATCCTGCAGAGTAGCCAGTGTTAGGTGACGTGTTACAGTTATGGGGAGTTTCAGAAACCTTGTATGGTGTTGATTTTTTTTGAAGAACCATTCAGTCGCACGTAAAAACAACTGTAATACCGTACATAACCGAAAGTTCCCATTCTGTTCCAACAGCAGTGAAGGACAGGCAAGGAATCCTCTTTAAGAATATAGCAGAAACACTGAATGGTAACTGTTGTTAGTTTATGGACCAATAATTAAAGGTGTAGCCTGGTAACTTGGGCGTGGGCTCAGTGCAGCTCTATTATTAGAAAGTATTTGTATTGTATTATGACTCAGGGTTGTCATCATGAACCTATTTATGATTGAGCACGCTAGTTTCGTACTTCTTCTCGTCCCCCCTCAGCACCAACACCCATGTACCTACTTAATCCTACTCACCTAAACACACTTATTTACTTACTGCATACACTCTTAGAAACAAGAGTTCCTATTTGGATAGTTAAGGGTTCCTTAGCTTCCTAACAGGGTTCCACTTGTAACCCTCTCTTAAAGGAAAGCACTCTGTTGTAGGGTTCTACGTAGAATCATTTAAGGGTACCTTATTAAAGTAACTAATTAAGGGTAACTCAGAGGGACAAAGCAAAAAAAAAAAAACCTTTAGGGTTCTACATTTAACCTTTTTCATAAGAGTGTACTTATACATAAGTATTTAATCCCTTAAACTCTCAGGACTCTTTTTTTTTTAGTACTTTATTGATCCCTGAGGGAAATTGTTTCCTTGCATAGCCTAGTTTGGGTAGTAAGCTGGGGTCAGAGATGATACGGTACCCCTGGAGCAGAGAGGGTTCAGGGCCTTGCTCAAGGGCCCAACAGTGGCAGCTTGAACCCATGATGTTCTGATCAGTAGCCCAGCGCCCTAACCACTGAGCCACCACATCCTTGTCAATGTGTTCAGATTTGCATTCCTCACTATCGTAACTTCACACATTTACCATTGGTAAATAGTTTGGTGTCAATCCGCACCAGCATCAGACTCAGGTAGGAGGCATGGCCTAAAGTTTTAAAGTGGAAGTGTACGTTAGTACGTTAGAAGTGAGTCGGATGACAATAAAGTTCACATTTATTTGTATTAAAATTTTAATACAGACTTATTCTGCTATATTATGAAACTGTTTATGTACAAATGGTGTTACTGAGACAAACTATGTCTTTTGAGGCGACTGTATGAGGATTTACACATGCAGATTTAGTGCACGATGCTAAACTGGTAGCTATAAGCTTCCATTACTTGTGAGCTACATTAGCATCGTAGCTTCAGTGCAAAACTAAAGAAGCAAACTTCAGACATGTCTTCATCAACTACATTTGGGATAAAGGGACATTGTGGAATATTTTATTTACTCACTTTACACTTATTTACTTACTTTCTGAATCATATGTACTTGCCCTCTCTCACCTGATCCCGTCTCTGATCTCTGCAGGTTTCGGTGTTCGGGATGTGGCCGCTCGTGGCCCTCTAAGCGAGTGGTGGTGGTCTTTCATTTCTCACGTGATGCAAAACACGAGAGTGGCACTGTTAAAGTGCGCCGCTGTAAGCAGGAGTGCCGGCGGTGCAGCGCGCCCGTGAAGGAGGAGCCAAAATTTGGGGAGGAAAACATTGACGTCATGGTGGAGAAACTGATAGAGAAGATCAGATTTAGGTGCTATGGGCAGGATGTGGGCAAATCCAACCGAGCATCACGCTTTAGTGGCAGGGTGAACGGACCTCACGAGACATTACACTGTGAGGCCTGTCGACTGGGCATTTGCCAACAGGGCACATGAGGAACCACCCAATTGCTCCAGCCACGGGCGCCAGTACAAACTTGATGCCCCCTGACAGGTTAATGCACTGGGGGCCTCCGCTCCGGACTATTTTCAGCCTCCTGGACAATTTATAAGGATTGATTAATGTTGCACTGTATGGCGGTATATTTAATATTGTACTGTACATATTTAATAGCAATTTAAACAAAATGTTTACGGAGGTACATTTATATGAATCTGTTGGATGGAGGAATGATTGAATAAAGAATTAAATTATTATTAAACAATCTTTTCTTATTATGTTCTCTCTCCACCAGGGGGGCGGGGTTCGACCAGTCGGGTGTGACTTTGGCTAGTCCTAGAGTTATAAAAGCTGTTGGCAAAAAGCATGTCCTGCTGTATTTATAGCCGCCGCTGTAGAAAGAAAACAGAAACTTAACTGTGCACACGTATACATACACACACACACACACACACACACCTAGCTAACGTCGGTACAGTGTGCGCAAATTATGTCTCAACAACTCATTCCTCAACTTTATTAAGCCGGTGTCTGTCATTTGGTTTGGCGGGAAACATGCAGCTGTGTGTCATCAGCATTGCAGGGGAAGCTAATACCATGTTTATGATTATAAAATTGCACCCAGAGGGTCTACTCACAAAGCACTTCATGGCCTCGTTCCAAACCCATACACACTCTCTCGCACACTTAGGCCGTCTAAAACCGGCCTTCTCACCATACCTCAGAATCATCCATTCTAAACTCGAAACACACTTCCTCATACTATAAGACTCCTAACTATAATTATGCCACGTACACTATTTCTACGTCTGATATTTGTATGTGTCTTTGTTCATTCATGTGTGTTAATGTTTACTTTGATATTTTATTTCATTAACTTTAATCTTTTCTTGTAAAGTGTCATTTGGTGTGAGAAAGGTGCTATATAAATAAAATGTCCTCTTATTATTATAATAATAATTTTAAAAAATTGACTGTATGTGGGGTTGCATGTATTTATCTCTTTATGGGAACCAAATGCTTTAATAATGATAGGAATATGTGACCCCTTTCACCTTGTGATGACATTTGGCTTTTTTAAATACAGAAGTCAATGGAAGGTCCTCACAAAGACAATAAAACCAACGTGTGTGTGTGTGTGGGTGTGTGCACTGTTAAGTTTCTGTTTCCTTTCTCCAGGCCGACAGCAGCTACTATAAATGCAGAAGGAAGTCAGTGGCAGAGGGAGAGAGACACAGACAGAAAGTGAGACAGATAAATAGACAGAGACAGATAGAGGGATGGAGCTGCAGGTGTGGACGAGTGTGTTTGGGGAGAAAGCGAGGGACCTGCAGGACGAGTGGACGCTCCACATGGACGACTCCATCCAGGCGGATCAAACAGAACCGGGGTTCTATCAGTACATCAGAGGATCATTTGCTCAGTAAGACACACACATACACACACACACACACACACACACACACACACACACACACACAGAGAGAGAGAGACCCGACGACACACACACACAGAGAGACCCGACCCGACACACACACACACAGAGACCCGACACACACACAGAGACCCGACCCGACACACACACAGAGACCCGACACGCGCGCACACAGAGACCTGGGCGCAGACAGAGACCCAACCCGACCGCAGACAGAGACCCGACCCGACCCGCGCGCAGACAGAGACAAGACCCGACGCGCGCGCAGACAGAGACCCGACCCGACCGCGCAGACAGAGACCCGACCCGACACGCGCGCACACAGAGACCTGCGCGCAGACAGAGACCCGACCCGACCGCAGACAGAGACCCGACCCGACCGCAGACAGAGACCCGACCCGCGCACAGACAGAGACCCGACCCGCGCGCAGACAGAGACGAGACCCGATCCGCGCGCGCAGACAGAGACCCGACATGACCCGCGCGCAGACAGAGACCCAGACCCGATGACACACCCAGACCCGACCCACCCAGACCCCCAGAGCCAACCCACCCAGACTCGACCCACGACGACCAACCCAGAGCCGACACACCCAGAGCCGACACACCCAGACACGATGACCTACCTGACCCACCCAGACCCCCAGAGCCGACACACCCAGACCCAACACGACACATGCACACACCCAACATGACCCCCGCAGGCAGACCGGACCCGCATCCGACACGCACGCACCCAGACCCGACACACACAGAAAGACCCAACACACACACACACACACCCCCAACACCCACAGACCCAAAACACCCCCACAGACCCAACACACCCCTTTTCATAATGGTAGTTGTTCTAATAAAGCCCTCAGGAGTAATAACACCCCATCAAAGAGGAATGCTCTTTACCCTACAGGTAGCGTTTGCAGAGTGAGGACTCCCCACACACATTTACACTGATTGGACTGTGTGTAATCAGAGGACTCAATGTTGGACTCAATGAAATTTGTTGGTTGTGTTTTCTGCCAGGAAGTGGACTGAAGGGTAACTGGCTAACCTCGGCACCTCTCTGGAAAGAGGCAGCAAAGTGGTGCAGTTAAAGCAGATTAAAATGTCCATAATGTTGAAGCAACAGTTAAGGAGCCATCTGCACAGGAATGGCCTTTCTTTTTTCAGTAAAAGATCAATAATTTGGAGTTCACTGCACTACATCTGAAAGAACCCTTGCAAATTCAAACTGAGCTGCATTTTTCTTTATTTAAAATCAGAGTTTATAGTGGGTAGCGGTGTTACACTTTGACATTTTCACAGTATAATAACCAAGTAAAAATATCAGTTTTACACCATCACGACATTAAGCTACCCTTTACAAACACACAAAGCAGGCGGTACAAATGAAAGAAATGATGTATTATGATGAATAAACATCACTCAGACAAGAGGACGTCCCAGGCTTAGGCAGGGTGGCGGCCCAAAGGTTCCGCTGGCATGTGGAATAGGCCTTTTTCATCAAAATATGTTGATCAAAAATATAGTTTTTGTCCAGGGCTTATTACTTAGCGGGCCTGCTCAGACATGCCCTTAATTGAGCATCTCACACTAGCATTATCTTTGAACATTTTAATTTAGTTACTCTTTGAACATAAGGTTTTTTCCACATTTTGTTCATTTTTCTGTGGGTGGAGGTCTTCAAGTGCAAAATTCAACATTGCAAAGTCAAAACACTTCCACACAGCTGATTTAATCCGATTGAGGGAGGATATAAAGTTTTATCGTGGTTGCCAGTTTGCTACTATTATATTAGGCTAACGTCATTAAGGCCATACAGGCTGAAAAAAAAATTCAGGTCGCTGACATAAGAAATGTATATCCTGCGTATGACAAAACAATTGTGGATTATAGGTTTTGGTTAGTTCATACCAAGTTACAATGTAATGGGCCTTGGTTAGGCGCACCAAATATGGCTGTAACATGACGTGTGGTAGCAGTGCAACACGAAACATTTGGTTTGTGTAACCTTAAAAGACGATGGCTAGTGAACTCCTTAAGCAACGTATAGAAGAATGAATGCATGGACTATAATAAATTTTAGACTAACAGATTTTGAAAATGTCGACAGTGGGATAAGCGTCAGATCGTACACCGTGACTAACCATGAAACCGTGACAGCGTAACAAGCTTACAGTGGGTTCATTTCATTCTAACACTAGCTGACTGAAGGACAATCATGTTTCAGTTAATATTTTCTAGTAGAGTTGTACAGTATTTCAATTGTGATCACAATTTTTGGCTTCCGCAATTGATTAAACACAATCGACTACAACATTGGTGAGCTTAGCTAAAGTCAGCTAATTGGTTAACTTCAGGTTCCCAATTAATATGATTAAACTGTCAGACCAATTACAACGTGCGCAGACAATGCTCCGATTTTTGCTTCCAATCATTGTGAGACTGCATTAGGCAATTTCCGTAGCATACACAGGCAAAACCAAGGATCTAAAAGGTTTTCTGTATCTCAAAAATAGTCCATTGGTTTACTTTTTACCCTGAGCCACAATTATAAAAATTTCCCTTTGCCCTCGCATAGCTACCAGACATTACCAATGGTGCAAAACTAGCAAATAGAAAACATACTGTTGTTCGTATTACTCGACCATTGGTAATAATAATGTAAAACAGGCAAATAGTAAACCACATTCTCTTGTTCGTATCTCTAGAAAATCTTCATTGTTCAATGCAGCTGCTGCCCTTCACCGTTTGGTGCATCATGTATAATACACTGTACTGTCATTATATCTCTACATTTCACTGCATGTGGAGAGGCAGGCCTCATGTTACCTCCTATGCATATAATGACAGCTGAATTGAAAAACAACAATATGCTATAAGCTAACAACCTTTATTGTCGATATAAATATTGCAAATGCTAGATGAACCCCAAATAAATATGAAAACTCTGTACAAGATGCTTACAAAAATGTTTTAAATAAGAACCTTGAATACAGGATTTTTTTTTTTTTAAACTTCATGTTGTGTCATGGTGCTTTGTGCGTCGGAGAAACGGGCTCGTTCCCCCCCCCCAGTCTAAGTGGTACGTAATTTAGAGACTCGGATACTATTTTTGAAAGTCAACTATTCTATACTCTTCTTTCAATTCATTTCATGTTCTTTGATGGCAAGACGAAGTCAAACGCCCACCGGGGGCTTTCTCTTTCACTGTCGTGACAATTGATTAATTACAAGCGGACAAAAAGATTAGAAACAGGAAACTGTAGGCAAAATAAAGTGGGCTGTGACATCTGAAAGATTTGTTTATAACTGTGTCATTATGGGTAATTGTTTCTTCACAGAAATACCATTACCGTGCTGAATGTCTTTTCATTTCATTTAGAAGTCTATTCAAAGCTAAAACAAAGAGCAGAGACAGTCTGGGTTAATTGCCTTTGTTGCAAATGACATGATTAAGATAAAAAAAATATATATTTAAAAAAAAAAAACGGCGTTAGCTATCAAAAGACAGATGAGTATTGTGTTCGCTTTATTTGTTTGTCTCTTTCATAGCGGCAGACATCTGACTTGGCACGAGTGAGCGAACAGATCAGCTCATCGCACCAGCAAACGGCTCAACACGGGAATTTAGTGACAATTAGGTGAACGAAAAAACATCAGAGCATGGACAAAATCCCTTTAAGAGCAAGTAATCGTGGTCCCGATTCTAGACATTACAAGTTATATTTTATCACTTGGATTGGCTTTGTACCGAAATAATAAATGGTCTCAAAGAACTTTGAAAGAATTTCTACACTGATGAACAAGTGCATGGACTCAAGCGTTGGGACGTAAGATTTTTAGGGACTTATGATTTCCGCAATGCGTAGAACGAAGACGGAATTGAAACGGAAACGTACGGAATTTGGAGATTTGTGGGAGATGACTACAAAATTTTGCAATTTGTCCTTACACTATCCAGATATTCTCACATTTATTGTTCTTCTAGCGAGCGCCTTTTTTTCTTAGGGAGAAATCCTGTCGTGCTTCTGTATCTTCGCGTACGCATGTGTACATCACGTCATGCACAGATCCAGCACCTCACTACACTCTCGTTGGTTAGACAGTTGCATGGGAACAACGTCGACGCGATTAGCACCAACAATCCCAACAACGTCAAAGGCTAAAGGCAATTTTTCTTAAATAAACATTTAGGGCACGACGATATCCCAATGATTTTATAGTCTTTCTTAGCTCAGCAAGCTAAGTTAGCGCCACAGATTTAAACTCCAAAAACCCAATTAAAAAAGCTACTCATGAACGGATCACAATCTTCTCCGAAGCTCGATAAGCGTGCTTTGTTTGGGCATAAACATTTACAGCTAGGTGGCTAGCTAACATTGTTGCGAGATGTTTTTCAGTTCAACATTTCACATTTTAAAATGAATACAAGCTTCTGTTTGCCCAGTTCGACAGAAACTATTGATTTTCCCCTACTTATGAAACAGACTTTATCTTCAAAGACAGTTTGAAAGCTAACAGGAAGGCAGGATCGAGCCATTGAGGCATTATTTCTAAGCAGCGAGATTAAAATTAGAGGACGACGTCAACAGTCACACTATTTGATGCGGGCAAAATTGGCAAAGATCATCATTAAAAGGGTTATAGATATCAAGGCCATGGCTTGATAAAAGTCAGATATGTTTAACAGAATCGTTATTACTGTTGAGTGCAATTACTTTATGTCTGTACACAGTCTGTACCCCATCTCTAGTGGTGATGGACTTGGTTTCTCAGGCGTGTGTAAGACACCTGGGCACAGACTCGCGTGGCATGTTTGCATACCCATCATTCGCTATTGCCTTCAATCACAGGCTGCTATCAGTGTGCACTCAGTCTATCTCACTGATGATGAAGAAAATGGAGCTGCTATCTAGCGTGCCTACATTATGGGGGCTATTTCAGTCGCTCTTTGGGAGGGGAGGCGTCTTGGGGTGGGTGGGCTGGTGTCTCTATACAGTTGCTCTCCCTCTCTTTTTCTGCTTTGGCTTTCAGATTCAGTTTTTCCATTAAGTCATTTCTCCTCTGGTTTGCTAAGAGGCTTTTAGCCCAAGCTTTCCTGTCACACTTTTAAAGAAAGAAGAAAATAAATAAATAAATAAAAGTACACTACCTTGGCGTTTTTTTATTTTATTTTTTAGAGAAAGCATGTTTGAGGTGTAAATTAATGAGGCAGACGGTGAATAACAACATCAATAATACACAAGGGGGGGGGGGGGGGTCATTTTTAGCCAGACTCTTCATTAAAAAGGGTAAACAATATTAACAGATCAAGTGTGAAAATATCACAAGGTTCAAATTATGCCAACAAGAGGCTTCTGTTTTATCAAAGCTCAAATGATCACACATACAATCATGTATGGAAAAACTAAAAAGTTGAAAATGTTACTTTCTGATTTCATGTGTGGATCAAACTAAACATTAATTTAGCAAACAAGGAAAAAATATAAAGTTATGAACATCACACGTGTCCTCAGAAAAGCCAATACCATATTTTATTTTTATGTTTTTTGCTGAATGTGATTAATGCCAAAGTTTTGGGTTAAAATGCCCCCAATGCAAATAGGTAGAGGTAAACATTTGAGCTATAGTCAGCAATTGATATCCCCTCAGTGTTTCTTAGAAAAAAGCTCCGCCCCAAAACACATGACTAGGGTTTGAACGCCTAAACGCTAGTGCAAGAGGAAGAGCTTTCTGAATTGACAGGCAGTTAGAGACGCCTGCTTGTCCTGATTGGTTGGATGTTGGTGGTCCACAAAGCCTGGGACACCACAGAGTGTTTTCCCTGATCAAATATTTTATTGAAATTGCCGAAATACGAGGAGAACTTACAAAATATTACAAAAAATGTCCTGACTTAAAATAAATAAATAATAATAATAAATTTAAAAAACCCACTGACCTCACATTTAAATACGATGTTGTAATAATATGCGATAAAAGATTAACCGGTTACAGTGATGATATTTAATATCGACACATGCCTACACGCAGGTCGTTTTGAGAAAGTTAAGCAGAGTAGCCGAAAAAGATAACCTTAGCTGTTTGCCGGACCTCATTTTGAGGATGCAAAAGTCATAAAGAAGTAATTTCTTCAAAGATTCCACTGCACATCTGGGTTTAACCCTCCATGAAAATCCAGGATTTTGCAATAGTTTTTTGCACAATATCACTTTATATGTGTCTGGTTCCTCAAATGCATCCGATCGCAGTTTCGGTGCAAATACAGAAAAACCAAGACACGACTTTGCCTTCCTTCAGAGACGTACAGAACTGCTACTTAGTCAATGCTAATGATTGATGGCTTTACCATTTCATCCATGATTAGCCTATGGCCTGTCTGATTGGATTTGCCCAGTTTGAACACAACAGTTCCTTTTCTAGACGTTACAGAGCAAGATGACAACTTCGGCCCTACAAGGATTGTGTGATTTTAATCCAAGGCGATTTAAGATTTGGATTTCAATCCAAAAACAGTCATAACTTCAAAAATCAAAGTAATTAAAATCAATGGTAAATGTTTCAAAAGGTTTTGCGATGTGCCTAAATTTGAAGGTATTTTAAAGAGGTAATATAACAAGCAAAACTGACCAAATTAAATTATTCACACAGACAGTGCAGGTTTTTCAAGCCTAGTCTCAAAATAAATAACTCTCCATTTTTTACGTTTCCGGTTTAGATTTAATGCGCGTTCAAAAAGCGTGAATTTGAAGTTGCATGATTTTTGTAAGCAGAGTCAGCTGAGCTGACGAGTCTACACTCGGCGTAGTCCGCACTTTCACATCCCCCTGCGAAGTGAGGCATCTGAAGGAGAAAAAAATAATAATTCTTCCAAATAGCGGTGGCATGACTAGTAATGCAACTTTGAAAGTAGCAACATACTGCCAATGAGAAAAGGCAAAAGTAGAACAAGCAGCCCTGGTCATTTGTGCAAACTTTCTTAGAATAAAACAAAAATCAAACAAAAGCAAAAGTGTAAGATTACGTCGGTCTTTGCTGATTTAAAACCCTGTCAAAACTAGGCATATCCAATAATCAGTTATACAAGATAAGTTAATATTTCAACAGACACAACATTAAAATATTGTCACTAAACCTGCGTTCCAATCAGGAGGCAGCACAAGAACAGTGGTTCTAACATCGGGAAAATCTGGACGGATTTTATTGATCCCCAAGAGGAAAAGGCAATCCAATAATCAACTCTACCGACGAATGTTTGATGGTTATGACCCTGTGGTGTCGAATCTTAGCAAGATTGAGGTACGTTGACGAGAGTAATTTATTGTTACCATAAAAACTAACTGCATGGTGGAACTTTCACACAATTAGTTGTGTGCTGGAAGTTTTAGGCTGGCGTTACATGTGTATTTTTTACGCAACTATATTTGCGAGTTGCATTTAAAAAAAAAAGAAAAAAAGAACTTGATAGTCACGTGAACCAAAGTTGCAGTCGACACGCAAAGCAGAACAGATGCTGGAACAAGCAGCCGTCATGTTAATGTTAGCAAGATCGTTAAAATAACCGGTTCCCAGCAAACAAGCAGCTTCATTCTGTAAGCGTTGCAAAGCTCACATCGTTTAGACAGAAAGAAGATAACTGATTTTTTATTTATTTATTTTAAAGTAAGGATAATCATGTGAAACAAGAAAGTATCGATACCAATTTGTCTCTTTTGGTTGTAATTCATGTACTTTGCCAACATTGCTGACCCACGAAACTAACACTACATTACATAGCAATGAAATGAAATCAGCCGTTTGTTCTTTTCACAAATGTGCGATTGCTTTTGAGGATGATAAACCATGGTTACTTTCTTGGCTCATGGCTCATCACAGTCTCATAGATAATGAAATCAGTCAGAGATCTGTGATCTGTCTATATCGTTGGCCGTCTCGGTCGAGCACAATCGCAGGCTGCAGTTTATTTGTGTCCATAAACTGCTACCGTCCACGTGAGCAGCGTGACATTAGCCAATGTCACTACGCAGCAACTACTTGTGGGTCGGAGATGTTCATGGAAAAAAAAAAAAATCATATGCTTCTACAACCAAAAGAATCGACACTAATCGCTTCTCGTGAACATTCTTACTTTATGTATTTTTTAATTCCACTGGCTTCTTTTCTTTCTGTATGAACTTTAAAAAAAGCACACACACACACACACACACACACACACTTAAGATTTAAACACTGCATGCAATCAGCTGACAACACAAGCCAAGAGTGTCTCATGCCAAAGGCATCCAGCACAGACCATGATCATCCTGTCACGTGATGAGGTCATGTGACTGTGTCCCATCTGTCTAGTGCCCTTGGAAGGCTAAAGGTGTTTTGTACACAAAACACTTCATTTCGTTTCACAAGGCCTCAATATCAAAAATATTGCTCATAAATTTTTATTATTTTTTTTTTTAAACACAGCTCACGTGGTGAATTTATATATTTAAAAAAAAAAAAAACTAAATTATAAAAAAAAATTTTTTTTAACATATAAACTCGGGCTGAATCCCAAATGGATCCCTACTCCCTACACGAGTGCACTAGAAAGGGTATGGAATAAACGGCGTTCGCGCTGCTAGACAGTGCCCTACATGTCCATTTGGGATACAGCCTGGAATGGACAAAAACCTATCTGCTTAGCTAACGCTGCTAGCGCGTCCATCGCATGCTACATAACCGGTTTTAATTCGGATTAAAGGCCCAATACGCTCATTAGACCGAAGGCTTTTCGCTAACTAGCTCGCAAAGTCTCAGACAAATTAACGCCAACTGACAAAAGTGACCGTTAAGGTTAAAGTTGACGGCTCGGTTAGCATGTTAGCACGTTAGCACGTTAGCTACAGCCGCTAGCGCCACTCACTCAGCCTGGGTTGTGAGATGTAGTTTCTTGTCACGGCTTGTGCGTGGCGTCTGGCGGCGGCTTCGGGCCCGTTGACGTCCACCGGACGATTCGCGACCAACGTTGCCATCTTTTGATTAATTTATAATAACAATAATAATAATAATAAAAGAAAGACGAACGCCGGCAGCAAAGCACTTCGCACAGGGGAGTTAATGCCACTAAGTCATGTGACCCGGCGGGAGTGTGCGCGCGCGCGCACGTGGCTCGGCACGTCCGCGTCATGACGCAGGGTGCGCGCGCGCGCACAAGCGCCCAGGTAGGGCTGTGCTCGAGGTGGCGTGCGTGCGTGCGTGCGTGCACGCTGTACAGGCCTACTGCATGGAGGGATACTGACCAAATAAATGTATTAATGTGCATATAATGGGCAGTGGGACGACACGTAGGTAATAATGAAATTAAATGTGAGCACAAATAATTCAAATGTGGCACAATAGAATGCTCCTTTAAGTTCAAGTAGGTTTTTATTGTCATTTCTCCATATAGCTCGTATGCATTGAAATGAAATGTGGTTTCTACAGGACC